>CALNHX010001151.1:121175-174506 GCA_940337035.1 Agriotes lineatus | reverse complement strand
TATATATATATATATATATATATATATATATTCATCGTTTCCCACATACGACGATGCGAGTTTTAGCGGGAAATAAAATCGTTGTATGGGCTAATAGACATAATAAATGGTAGTTGTGAGCTGTCGGTAAAACAGTTGTTTAACTTGCATGAACCGAGCCAAAAATAATGGCGGGATGTAGTATTAAAAGCATTGAAAATCTTAGTTTTAAGTTTATTCATGAAATATGTGGAAAATGTTACTACAAATTGTTTATACATAACTAACAGGTGTTAAATATTATAAAATTTGTTATGTGAAGTGCAGAACTACATGAATGAATGAATTAATTTAGTCTCCACTCCCCCCTTTGTTTAATATATGTCACAATATGTATGTTGTCACAAAATTCGTTTTTTGGCAATTTTTGTTAATTTAAGGTTTAAAATTAATGATGCATAGGTAATGTTAGACAAATTATTATTGAAGAAACGTGTTTATCAACTTGTACAGGGTCCACCAACCTATTTTAAGTAGGTCTCACTAGTTCGTGGACCCTGCATTATTCATAAAACTTTTACAGCTTCTAATCACAGTTTCACCATTGAATTAATAACAAATTCGCCAACAATAATTACCATTGCTTAAAGTTAAGTAATTTTAAAGCTCCAAGTATTAGATGATTAAAATGTTCCAGATTTTATATAAAAATCAGTTGTGTCCTTTTTATTCTAATAAATTTGAGTATTCCCATCAACTAGATGCACTTCTCACAATTTCAAAGTGCTCTAACCCCTTAATTATTAAACAAATAACAAATACTATTGAAATCTCTCGAGTAGCATAATATACCAATTATTCAGAAAAAAACCAATATCAGCACATCGTATTAATAAATATCTAGATATAATGAAACAAGTAAACCCATTTTTATATTTTATTTAGTAAGCCATTTCCTATTTACATTCAAATACAAAATATAACAAAAGTACACTTCAACGTATTTTTACTTATAATCTAAAATATTACATGGAACACCTTTGGCAATGTTTACAATGGAAATATTAAAATACAGTGAAGAAACCATATAATTTAAATGGTAAAAAGTGACACATGCATTTTTAATTATCCAAACTAAAATCTAACAAAATCATATTTTAAAAGTGATACAATAAGAAAATAGCAATTTAAAAAAATAACAAAACTGCTAATCGTGTTGAAAACTTTTTGTTAAATAACAGAAAAGCATTTGGTAAAAATAATGGTCAGCCAAAAAACCAAAAGCAATAGTTAGTTACCAGTTGACAATTTCTAAAAAATATCTTAAAAAACATAATACCTTCATTAGATTAGCAGGCAAGTAGAATTGAAGTTCTATAGTAGTAATTTATGATACAAGCGCGTAAAGCTACTCTTTCGGCACGAATGGAGTAGAATTAAAACGCGAGTGAGGACTTTCAAAACGTGTTGTACAGGTTGTTTTTTTTTCGTTGATATTATAGGGTACATACTAAAGGGTAAGAAATACAAAAAAACTAGTATACATGTCGTGTCCTCTTTTTTAGTGGTTAGGTTAATGGCATAATCAGAACTACGCTAACTAGATTTGTTTAGGAAATACAGGCTGTATTTTGTAATCTCTTGTAACTTCGTAATTAGCGGAGAATTGTAAATATAAGAAACATGCAACGTTTTACGTAGAATCCAACGGTGTACTTGAAAAAATTATAAGGGTGGGTATTTTTGAGATATTTTGAAAATTATCATTTTTTTAATGGGACACCCTATATCTGGGTAGCTCATAAAATTACATTGTTTTTTACCATTGCAACGATATATAATACTTATTATTCTATTTTATCCTAAATAGCGAAAATACCAAAAAAACCCAAAATAATACGATCTTTTTAGTTGGCCATGGATTGAATCGTAATTGTTTTTGGTAATGACATTTCAACGTTTTTTTCGAAATAGGAAAGTGTCAACAAGCGAAAAAAGATTTTTGTAGATGTGGTATAAAACTCCAATTTTTTCTAATTCATAATTAATATGGGACAAATATTCTTTTTTTTCCAAATCATAATTATGCAAAATTTTGATTTTAAGATATTCTTGCTTACGATTTTAGAATATTATAAAACTAGTATTAACTGTCATTAAAACAAAAACGTTGAAATGTCATTCTAAAACAAAAATAATGGTGACTCAATCTATGGACCACTAAAAAAAATCTTAATTGTTTTGGGTTTTTTGGTATTTTCGCTATTTACAATAAAATAAAATATTAAGCATTATATATCGTTGCAATGGTAAAAAGAAATGTAATTTTATGAGCTATCCAGATACAGATCTTATTAAAAAATGATAATTTTCTAAATGTCTCAAAAATCAAAACCCTTATAATTTTTTTAAGTACGCCGCTGGATCTACGTAAAAACTCGCATGTTTTTTGTATTTACAATTTTTTTTGTAACTCCGCTAATTAACAAGTTACAAGAGATTACAAAAAACAGCAGATTTTGAGAATCACCCTGTATTTCCTAAACAAATCTAGTTAGCGTAGTTCTGATTACGCCATTAAACTAACCACTAAAAAAGAGGACGAGACACGTATACTACTTTTTTTGTATCTCTTAACCTTTAGTATGTACACTATAATATCAACGAAAAAAAAACACCCTGTACACGTAGTTTTTTTGGATAGTGATCTCTTGGTCGAAATTTAGTCGAAAAGGACTTCGGAATTGACAACCGTCAAATTGACATTTCAATAAAATAGTAAAAAAAGCGTACTTTTTTTCACGATTTTTGCATTAAAAAAAGTGGAACTTTCAATACGATTTTTCGTTAAAAAAAAACGACTTTAACGATCACTATGCAAAAAAGACCTTTTACACACTATTGCATACTAGATTTCTTCTACAACCGAACATTTCACTTTTTTTATCATACGTAACCCAAAATACATCTTACTTTTACGCTCCAAGGTTTGTAAAGAATTTTTTATGCACTGCGTTTTAAAAATTGACACGTTACAAACTAACTAACGTGTTCAAAGTATCTACTTTAGACACGGTTGTAGAAAAAATCAGTTTACAAACATAAAAACATGATTTAGTAACTAACAGATAATAAACCACAAATAATGCAATAATTTAAAAATAGCAATATCGGTAAACCAAAATAAAACAACTTTCAAATAATAATGACCATGTGGATTACGAACGCTTGTTGTTTCGTATGATGTTGCACACGGCCGTTTTTATAACAGTCGAGGTTTCACACTGCAAAGAGGGGTACTGCAAGTTGGCTTCTCATATCTCCGGGAACGATGGCACTTTTCGCAGTCGTATGGCATCTCTAAAAGGGGTTTTTAATGCCATTAAAGACTTCGGAGTGCCAAGTACCGTTATCAGTCGAACCTACAAATGTTTAAAGCTGTTAATAACATAAGTATTTAAGTAAGTAGTTATGGCTATGGAATAGTTCCTAATTTCTGAATGAAACTATAAGTCACTTAAAAATCAAATGTTAAACTTGACATAGTATAGTATAACGTTGTTGCATTCATAAATTAGGAACTATTTCATAGCCATGCTAGATGACATAATTTTTAATGGATACCTATTGGAACACATTTAGTCATTAAAAAATTCTGCATCCAAAAATTCGAAATTTCTAGTTTAATTTTTAAATACGTTCAAATGTCTAAAAAGCACGTTTTGCAGTAAATTTCACTACGCGGTGATACTACTTCTCAAGAGGTCCAGAGCATTAAGTAGATTACTATTATTACACACAACTGTCACATGATAGATATCATCCAATCAGAACCATGCATTTTTTTTAAATCGACCAATCCCAAACTGATTACCTGATAAGCTGCCTAGGGAAACCGTTAAACTTCCTAGTGCTAATTATCGACCCCGTAGATGGTGTCATAATTTGAAATAGAAATGCAAGAAACAAGCAATTTGAGTTTTTTGGCATTATTAGAACAATTTTAAATCATAATTTGTATAGGCATTAGCAGCCGGTCTTATAAAGGCCACTAATCTGACGTTAACTTTAAGTCGCTGTTAAAATAAACAAAAGCGCATCAAAATTTGTTCACTAATGAATAAAATGTCATAAGCACTGACGTTTTGATGCGCTTTTGTTTCTTTTAACAGCGAATTAAAGTTAATGTCAGATTAGTGGTTTTTATAAGACCGGCAGTAGGTGTAATAATACATAGTAATTAATACCGGGTGGCCATAAATATCTGATATCACATTACCTTTGGAATCAACACCGCTTTATTAAAGTGGTGAATCCAACTAAACTAAATGTCATTAATGTCATTAGAACTAAAATTCCTATCTGTCAAAAATTATTGCAGATTGCAATAAGTATTGAAGTTAGAACAGGAGATTTTTATAATCGAGTCGTAGGCTAAACTGCAGAATGTGGGGCACATTCCTCTCCTCTTATTTGCATTTTATTACATTTCATACCAATGTTTATTGAAATTGAAATATGTATAATGCTAACCAACATTTATAAGTAGCTAATTCCATGGCTACCGGGATCTCAGATGTTTATGGCCACCCGGTATAACAAGGGCGAGACATACTTACCGATAATTTTGCATACGCCAAGGGTCGAGTGCTGGTTGCAATGAAAATTGTCCCGAGGGCAGTTTTCTAAGGGCACCCAGCACGATGATTCTTGGCACGGGCAAAATTATATGCAAGTGTGTCACCCGCGGTTATATTTTGAAGATTATTACAAAAAACGCGTATACAAATTATGATTTAAAATTGATCTAATAATGCCAAAAAACTCAAATTGCTTGTTACTTGCATTTCTATTTCTAATTATCACACCATCTACGGGGTCGATAATTAGCACTAAGGAGCTCATCAGGAAATCAGTTCGAGATCGGTCGATTTTAAAAAAATGCATGGTTCTCATTGTATATTTGTCATGCGACAGCTGTGTGTAATAATCTTCAAAATATAAACGCAGGCGACACACTCACATATAATTTTGCCCGTGCCAAGAGTCATCGTGTTGGTTTCCCTTAGAAAACTGCCCTTGGGACAGTTTCCATTGCAACCAGCACTCGACCCTTCGCGTGTGCAAAAGTATCGGTAGTATGTCTAGCCCTTGTTATATTACTATTGATTAGAAACGTTATTAATAAGATAATAAAATAATTAAATTATAGTACATACATCTGGTTTTAAATTTCCATAATCGATGTGATTCCTCAAATTAGCTCGAATACAATTTGAAAGTACTCCGTCGTTGCGTTCTCTTGTTCTTCTGTCCAATCATCAAAGGTTATTTTCTGGTGTTTTTGGCGACACGTATCGACTACGGCGGGCTAAACAAAGATATTCCATTAGCGAATGTACAATTTATTAGTAGGTTAACAAGTACGAAGAAATGAACACGTATGTGGCTCTTACCCTTTATTTTTTGTTTCTTCGGTGTAACACATTGGGACGGAGAAATGCCCGATTTACTTGAAACCCGGACAAGCTTGGAACGCTTCGGAACAGCAACCCTATTTAAAAGTACGTAGGGATTCAACTGCACGTTGCTGGTTGATGGCCCAGAAGGAGAGAGATGTGAAAACTCCATGTTACTTGATAGATGTGGCACCGACGCATGCGAAACCTGCACACCACCGGAAGATGGTTGCTGCGTTTTAGGCCTTCGTGCTGGTATTAGAATACCGTTATTGTAAGAACGATTACGGTTATACATCTCCAAACCTTTAGTTCTCAATAACTTTAGAACTGCATATCTCTCAGGGTGACCTAAAAAAGAAATAAAATTGAAAGTGACAAGCCGAACTATTTATCTTAAGATCAAGTTCCGCGTTCGTTTGAAGTTTACTTTTATAGGAAAATATGGCTTTATTTTTTCAACAAAATTTAATATGTGGCAAGCATATCCCTCAAACTTTCTAATTTGGAATACTTGGCTCGATTTCATTTGAATAAAATTTTCCTGTAGTTAACAAAAGTATCACGAATTAGCTGTGAAAGTACACACCTTTCGGAAAACACTTCAGACGGGCAACTAATTGTTCCTCATGATGACATGCCTCAAGATGGTTGGGTAATTTAACCACACATTTCTTACAGAATATGCAAAACTGTCGTCTTGAATTGCGACCTTCTTCGTTACTAGCTACGCTTTCAGCATGTGATGGTGTAACATAACCCGGATGAACAATGTTCGGTAAAAACGCTGCAATGTCTTTATCAGAGTCCAAGGTATCTGCTACGTGTTCTTGGGGTACGCTAGATTTGGTACTCTGTACCGGTACAGCTTCTTTCAAATGACCATTTTCGGAAAATTGTTGAGACTCTCCAAAGTTACCTAGTATTAACGGATAATCTTCCGTGCCCGCACTATGCGATGCTGAAAATAAAGCTACAATTTAAAAAAAATCAGGTAAAAATAGCACAACTCTTACCAGATACACAAGAATGACTGCTTATTGATGTGATAGGAGAGTACTCTTGTGAAGAAGCTACAACGTTGGAGTAACCATTAACGTTTTCGATATCAAACGCTTGTTGCACAGGGCAGTCAACATTTGAAACGGGCACTGGTTCTTGGCTGTCGTATAGAGGGTAATCAAGGGCAGAAAAAGCTCGGTTTAAATTACGGCGAACTCTTTCCACGGAAGTGCAAGTGTATGGATAATCAACTCGCGGAGGGGTGATTTTGTTGGCTGGGTGCTCTGGAGCATTATTATCCATGATGACAAGTATGTTAAATTTGTCGAACTAATACAGATTTTACGGTATTCCTATAAACAGCGCTGGACAATGAAATCTAAGCAGGAAAATCAAATCTACGCAGGAAAATCAAAACAACGCAAGAGCTTATTGGTAAAAATAATGTTTGGGTTATGAAGATTCATGGCCCACAATGAATCGAAATGTCAGAATGTGAAAGAACAATTAAAACTAAAAAGCACGCCAAAAAATTATACTAAGCAGGAACATATACACGACGCTGGAACATATACACTACGCTGGAACATATACACTACGCAAGACATTGGCAGGAGGAATACGGTAACAATCTGTTGATTACGGGAAAGCAGTCTAAAACAAGTTGTGAACCAATCCCCAGGTTTGGCATTTTTCACATAACGTTAGGGGGAGCGCTCCACTAACGTCCAGCGGCAAGGAAGTGATACACTTGCAACAGTACATGTGGTTATTTTCACAGGTGATCCTTGCAGTAGTGCCCCGTAATAAAACTTCGCTGCAACCGTTACAGCTGGGAAGACCTACAAAACAAAATAACTAGTTGAAAACTTGCAGTCGTAGGTCAATATTAAATCACACATTTTGGGGGCATGGCGACTAATATTATTCAGGGTGTTGAAATTTGTTTTATTTTAAAATTTTACTCTAATATTTTCAAAATGGAGCAATGTTTTTTATTGAAATTTTTAGGGTGTTTATTAGTAATAGTTTTGTACATAATTCTGTGTAAATAACATTTTGAGGTCAACCGGTGGCATACTGGGGAGCTCAAACCTGTATATTGACCCAAACAGTGGCACGCCACTGGAAAAAAACGCGTATCCCTACGTTTTTTCTTATAGTTGGTTCCCCTATTATTTAATATTCTACTATTTTTTATATTTATAGGTGGCTGTTCAAGACATAAAAACAAAACCTTCATACAGGGTGTATTGATAAGAACGTTATCTAGTTACCTTTGAAATTTGTTTGCATGTACATTTTTAAGCGCTACTACATTGTTATTTGTATTGCATTATTCAGAGCATTTAATTTAGTGTCTACCAAATATTTAATACTACTATAGTCATATTTATACCTATTCGGAGTCACGTGATAATATAGTGACTATAGGTATGTCGATTCTTAAAAATGCAATTTTAGAGTAATAGTACATAAATGATACTTCGTTTTGTAGGTTATCATGACTGCTCGTTATACGGCATGACCGATGGTTTCTGTTTATTTTCAGTTACCTGCTCAACGAATTCAGGTTTAATTTAGGTTTTATTACCCTTATCTCAATAACTTACACGAAAAATATAATCTGACAGATTAGAAACGTCAAAATTTAATAGTAGATTATGCAATGAGGGAGAGAAATGCGTTATTTTGCTGAGGTGCAATTACTGACCCAAGTAAAATACCATTCTCTCCGAGTTGCATATACTATTTTTTTCACGTTGCAGGAAGATTTAAAACGAAAAACCAGTTTTTTTTAAACGTCATTTATTGACATTTTAGTTAGAATTTGTTTAAAATTAGTAGCCTATGGTAAATTTTAAAGTTGGTGGCACTGTAAGTCATTATGACAAGAGCTCTTGTTATGTTGCGCAGTCATAATGTAAACTCCCTAGGGACCTTTGTCCTCTCTAGGGAGTAATTCATTACTTCTCTCACGATTTTGGTATCATAGAAATCGTGTTTTGCTCCCCGACGTGAAATAATTAATTTTTTTAAACGACATGCCATTTTTTTGAACGTCTTCCATTTCATCTGTTTTACTAAAGATGAACAGTGACAGACAAAAGTCACGTGTGTCCGAATGGGTATAATGTTGACTATATTTTGCTAGCGCCTGTAAGTGGGGAGGTCACAACATAAGTGAGACACACAACCATCTGTTTCTACGGACTTGGTGCATTGTGCGCACAAGCGTCGTCCGTAAACACGTTAACGAAGCTGTGCAGTTCGAATTTCAGGAATGCGCACAAGACGCTTAGTACTCCGAGAGAGACTAGGTCGGCGCCGTAATGTTTTCGCCCGTTCCCAGACCCTAGTGCAATATAGAAGTATTAAATATATGGAGTCAACACAGGTTGTTGTGTTATGTTACTATGCGCGTGCATGATAGCATTGCTTAAGAGCGGCACATTTTATTTTACATGGGAAATCAAAAGCACACTAGCTAACGTTCATTTTAAGACACACTGTACAATGTACAGGGTGTCCCATTTTCGATGATATTACGGGGTATCTCACTTACGAGTAAAGATAGAGAGTTGCGGTTTACGCAATACTATGCTACCTTTTTGTGAAAATAAAGATGGTATAAACAAAATTTTCATAGCCCGCTACGTTTCTGAGATACAGGGCGAAATTGAAAATATTGCATTTTGGGACCCCCCTCGTATCTCCGTTATCCTTTAACATATCTCAAAGCTAGAAACTGGCTCTCATACAGTTTTTTACGTAGAATCCAGTGGCGTAGTCAGATTTTTGCTGTGAGCTGTAAATTTTTAGCTATAAATCAAACATATGTTTTTTTAAACGAAACACCCGGTATATTTTTCTTTCATTTGATTGGAAATTTTATAAGCTTTACAAAAATATATACAGTGTTTCGTTAAAAAAACATTAGTTTAATTTATAACTAAAAATTGACGGCTCACATCAAAAATCTGAAAAACTGTATAAGAGCCAGTTTTTAGCTTTGAGATATGTTAAAGGATAACGGAGATACGAGGGGGGGCCCAAAATGCAATATTTTCAATTTCGCCCTGTATCTCAGAAACGAAGCGGGCTATGAAAATTTTGTTTAGACCATCTTTGTTTTAACAAAAAGGTAGCAAAGTATTGCAAAAACCGCAACTTTCTATCTTTACTCGTAAGTGAGATACCCCATAATATCATCGAAAATGGGACACCCTGTACTACACTTGTGCTCGTAAAAATGCAATACAAGTTTTGCAACCGATTTTTGTAATATTTTAGTTTTGTAATACCGGTTGGTTTGAAACATCGATAAAATAAAATTGTTGGTGGTATTAAATTACATGAAAATAGTTAAATAAAAATATCGTATACAAAATTTATTTAATAATGCGAATAATACGACTTTTCAAATACGTAAAACAGTAAGTGTATTCCACTTTTATGAGCACAAGTGTACATGCGTACATGCGCTTTACGCACCGAAAAGCTGTCAACCACTGCGCGAGCGTACTAGGGACCTGTTAACCTTATTTGGATTTAACTGCCAAATAAGTTATTTGTATTTGACGAATAAGTTACGTTATTAGCCGAATAAGTGCTAGAGGTGGAAAGACGGTTTCTAGTTATTTGTCAAATAAATTTATTAGATGTTTATTAGGAAGTGGAAAGACCGGGCCTAATAAATATTAAACTACTTAAAATTTCTTACGTCTGTAGCGTTGCTTGCAACTGTCGCAAGCAGCTACCGCCGGTCAACCATTTTGTACAAATATTGGACCTGGCCCGCGTTGAAAAACTCTCCCAGACGGTTATTGCCAAACGATCCAGTTCACGCTGGATATTTTCACTAAACGGTCGTACTTTATTTTGAACTTCTAATAATTCACCGCCCGACAAATGGAATCTCATGCACGTGCGCTTGTAAGTGCAAGTTAGTAAATTGTTGCACTGAATTAAACCATGGCGATATCTGCACTCTGAACGCCGACACGTTCCGAGCAAAAATTCTCTACACGCCATTATTTAAATCACCGAAACCACTAAAATATCAACTTGCTACGCATCCACGATACGACAAAAAACAAATATACAAGGCGTCTCGCATGGAACTGACCAACTGACACGCCGCATCAAGGCATGCGTAGAAGAAGCATTCCGTAATGAGTCATTCGGCTATGTTCGTTGCCTCGTTTCCGGGTGTTATTTGAATTTTAAACGTAACCACGCGGCATACTTTTGTACCATTAATTTAATTCCTATGTCAAAATCGAGCGTCACTTTTGACACAAATTGACACAAAACCTAGCCTACTAACCGCGAATTTGACATAGACTTACAGACTCACATGTGAATTTATTCCCATTAGTTTTTGAAAACACCCAGTCGTAAATTTAGAAATATGGCGGCAGTATAAAAACCGAACATTTTAATTTATAGAGTAGCTCGAAAATGTTATCTTTCACATTTTTCAAATATGCAGAGAGTTCTTGCTGAAAATACATGAAACAACATAACAGGCAGTATAAATACATGTTTCAAAATAAGGTTGGTTGCTTACCTAAACCAAAATTTTACTTACACATTTTTTTTCGCAGCTCCTATAGTTTATTTTAGTAAAATTTTAGAGGTTCGCGTAATATAGATAAAGTCACATCACTCCTTAGACCAAAAAGTAAGTTAACTGACGAACTAATCACGAGCTCGAGTCGCGGGAAATGGCGAACGATTTCATTGCAGTTTTGGATCCCGCCAAAATAATGCAAGGGTTGCAAATTGAACGCCCACAAAGCTGAAAGAAATTGCGTCATAATATAAATGACGGGCAAACCCCTGGATACAGTACTTTCGTTCCCTTGAATTTTTAACGTGCTTGAACAGTTAAAGAACTTTACAATTTTGTAAACAAAGTAATCTCTAGTTTAGTGTTTAAATGTTTCGATTTTTTTTGCATTACTATAGCTGCGTTCGGAAAGTTACCTCTGACAGCTCTGTTTCTCGAAATTATTCGCAGAAAGAGATCGATAATTGCCATCGGCGGGGGTGGAAGTGAGATAAATGAACGATTTCGAGGAAACAGCTGTCAGAGGTACCTTTCCGAACGCAGCTTATGTTGCCATTGCCACAGCATCTGTTTCGAACAACGTCATTGGCGTAGTGTTAGAGAGGGGTTAATATTGTAAAAGAAAATAAGTTACAATAAATCAAAATAATGGATGGCTAAAGTTGAATACTAGACATTTCTACGTTGGAAATAATCAGAAATTGAACTGCCAGGGAAGCAAACTGATACTTTACAAACCAATATTTTGATTACTGTACCGATGTCCTTCCAAAACAGCACGCATATGACAACCTAACTTGCAACTATTTGAAGTAAGCACATATTTACCCACTGAATTCGTTAATCGTTTCCCCGACATCGTCTTTGATTACGATAATCTGAGCAGGCATATTCACAGTCGTGTTCAAATAAATCTGGGACAATGTTTTTTTCATATGGAGGTTCAGTTAGGAATTGAAGAATATCTCCATGGATTTCCTGCTATCAGAAAGAATTACATTAAACTTTTACAGGTAATGAAATCTGTAACTCTTTCTGATAAGCTTAAATTCATGGAGATATTCTTCAATCCTTAACTCAACCTGCATGTGAAAAAACACTGTCTCATATTTATTTGAACTCCGACTGTACATCGTTTCCAAACAACGGGTAATGTTGGTACAGGAAATATCCTTGAAGAACAACCCTTATTGGTTTATATAACGATGAAATGCTGGATTCAAGTTTCTTACCTTAATTAAAACTGATTGCAAATAACTTCTTATTTTCAGTAGTAATGTAACATTCGACTTGAATATAACGGGTTGCTATGATAACAGATATGCAACTCGTTGTCACCCGTTGCATTTCCTAGGATCATAGCAACAAGTTAAAATTCAGGAGAATTATAATCTGGTATTGTTCACGACACGAGTTGCATTTAACTGGAGAATTTAACAAACAAGTCATAAATGAAGAACCAATTTATTGAAATAAATAACTAATCATGAAAGAGTTGCAGTGATTGGACCATTTTCAACGAAATCTGTGATTTCATTGGTTTTTAAATATGTGCGTTGAATTTTGATGATTATTTTTCTCTTTAAAATCTACCAGAAATTGCTAATTTCATTTCATATATCATACGTGACAGCTGGAGGAAGTAAAAATTGATATACTCTCTGTAGGGAGTAGTTTTTTTCAGACAAGCTCTCTCGATCTCCCAGTATAGTGTGTACAAAAAATAACGTAATAGTAGATTATGCAATGAGGGAGAGAAATGCGTTATTTTGCTGAGGGCAATTTCTGACTCGAGGGCGAAGCCCGACAGTCAGAAATTGCACTGAGGCAAAATAGCATTCTCTCCGAGTTGCATATACTATTTTTTCACATTGCAGAAAGATTTAAAACAAAAAACCTGTAGTTTTTGAACGTCATTTATGACACTTTAGTTACAATTCTTTTAAAATTAGTAGCCTATGGTAAATTTTAAAGTAAGTCATGACAAGGGCTCAAAATTATGTCAAATTCGAGGTTATCAGGTTAACCTGCTGTTGTGTCACTCATAATGAAAACTCCCTAGGGAAATTTTTGTCTTATTTAGTCTCTAGGGAGTAAATGTTTTATTCTGTCACAATTTTGATGCTAGAGAAACCGACTTCTACTCCCGGTCGTGGAAAAAGGCTCTTTATTCCGATTTCTAATAAGCCGACAAGAAAAAGTTTAAAACAAAAGCTTCAGGACATAACTTAAGCTTCAAGACAAGATTATCAATCTTAAAATAAAGATTTCAACTCACCCTAATTTAAATCGAAGGTTTCATATCCTAGATTATTTTGGCACAGAGGGCATCTCGGAATGCATTCTCGGCGCTTCACTATGCTGTCCCTGCAACTCCTGCATAAAACATGATTGCAGGTTGTGCATGCCATATTGTCGGCCTCGATAACATCCAAGCATACAGGACAGTTAAACGGCATGTGATCATGCATTTTCTTGTGCAAATATTTGCAGTTTTGGGTCGTACACTGCCCCCTTCTGAAATTCCTGCATACTTGATCGGTTTGGCTAGTTCTCGCCAATTCCTGCTGCATGACCATGGTCGGATACCCGCCTTCTTCGAAGCTTTTCCGATCGGCTTTGGTGGCATGTACAAAGCGACATTTTTCACCATAACGGCATTGTCCCGTATTCTGGTGCTGTCTGCAGTACACCACCTTCGACCTCTGCACCTGCCTAAAATACAAATATAGTCCATCCAGAAAACTCCCGTGATGCAAAAGTGACATTCAGTTGGTTATTATACAAATCCCTATTATGCCGTTAGTCATCTTTAGATTTGATATTAGCCCCATTTTCAATTTCAGTCAAGGCATGTGGAGAAATTTAGGAATTATTGCCGAAAAATTTTGCAAATTAGTCAATTTCTTTAACTATCCATTCAAAGAACAAAATATATACACTTGAGAGCAAAAGTATTCGGCCACAAAATGTTGAAAGCAGCTGATCTAAGGTAATTAATATTACTTTAGGAGAATTGTCAGCTAGAGTTTGTGTTCAAAATAGTTACTTAGTTCATTCTTTTTTATACAATCCGAAATTATTCAAAAAAAAACATTCAGTATTAGTCAAGACAAGATAATTCATAAACATTTTTAATAAGGCGTTACCTTTCTTCAGACATAGGTATACAAAATAAAATATAAAGTTGTGTTTGCGAATGTAAATGTAACGAAACAAATGTTTAAATATTAAGTTAGCGAAAGATTACATCCTGAAATAAGTATGGAGCTTGTTTTTTTTAAATTTTTTAATTAATTAGGTATTTCGTTATTTTTTAACAAATTTCAATAATACTCACTCTAAATTAATTTGACGTAGCCCTTCTCGGCTAAAACCTATATTTGATGGACAGAACATTATTTCACAATATTTCCAACTGTTGCTTACGTTCAGACCAGGCGGTGAACAATGTAACAATGAACGAAGTTGTGACGTATCTTCAACAAAGACATGTATTCCTAGAGCTATGAATATTAACGGGGAGCATAATAAAACAATTCGTTATAGCTTAAAACATTTTTTTACATTACGTAGATATGTTTTTACTAGCTAATCCCATATATCTACATTCTGGAATTAACCTCCTTTCGTACCTTTGTACCTACAAAAATATTGGTATAAAATGTTTAAATCTCCTTTCGCAATATTCTTACCTCCATGAATATGAGTGGAATTGCTTTACTATCGTTTCTCCGAATTTCGTATAGTACAGTTGCGGCAAAAAAAATTAAACCACGTCACATCGTTCCAAGGACATCCTAGCGATGGAAAATTGTCATACTTTCAAAGATAATAATATTCAGTGGCATAACTTGGTACCCGCTGACCCCGCGCCGCGCGGGGGAGGGGCTGAGCACGTGTGGGCCTAACGGGCCTCCTAATTTTCGCGGAGGGGCCCGAAATCTGAAGTTACGCCGCTGTAATTATTGTCAATTTATACTCAAATTAATTTGTTATTTGATGACTTTCAGGGTTCACTAGTTTTTACTATTTAAAGCAACGATTACTCGAACGACGAGGGAGTTTTTATGAAAATAACTATTAGCATTATTGCTATACATAAACAATTTCAAACGATCCCATAATTTTGTTATTATAAATCCCAGCCCAAATTTCTAGAATTTGGCAAAAAAATGACTTTCCTCTAGGTACGGAATTAATTGAGAATTTTAATGAAAACACGATTTCAAAGGATAACACGGAGAGAGCATTGTTTGCAACTTTCTAAGGGCACTCGTGCCAATCTGCAATAAATAATGTAGGTATATAAATAAAAATCAATTGCCGCATGTATGTTACATCTTCACTGGAGGACGGCTTGACCGATTTGGCTCATTTTTTTTGTGTTTTTAATTGTCAGGACAAGGTTTAGGTATATGAAAGAAAATTTTGGGGAAATCCACCGGAAAGTCGGAAAATCAAACAGATGATTTTCTATGGTATTTTTGTATGGGATTTCGTATGTTTTCGTTTCTAAATGGCTTTTCGAAGAGAACATACCGAAACTTTCAGCATTAGAGAATTCGTTATGCAGCGGCATATTCTTAAACATAAAAGAACAAAGTTTTATGTCACTAATGTCGCTAATTGCTTTATCATCGTTTTTTACTAGAGGACCATTGTTTTTGTGATCATGGCTACTTGATAATTGCACGTCTTAAAGACAACCAAAAATTTTTGATGGGCATTTTAAGGTAAACGATTGCATTTAGGCTTAAGAACTAAGAGTACATTATTTTTGTGACTTTTAATTCTCTTTCAGATAACAACCTAAAATTTCAAAAAAAAATGTTGCAGATAACGAAGTTAAAGTTATAAAAAGTTTTCAAAGATAGGTAACGTCCCTCTTACAGTCAAGTCTAGTATATCAAAAATTTTTTACTAGTGCAGTACATACTAGTGCGCATGTATACCAAAATTCAAATCGATATCTCTACATTTTTACTGAAGAGACTTTGTACTAAGGTATATTAGGTTTAATCGATTCATTATAACGTAAGGAATCTATGACTAATCGATGTCCCATTCTTTTTGGCAAACCATGTATATATTATGTCTAAGCTCCATAGCTCGCCTTACGGACATAACGCGTCGTCGCCGTAAGGCGAAGATATGTAAGTGGCATGCAACGCTTTCGGTGGTTAGACGTGAAACTTTAATATTTTTTTTCTATCGGAGGGGTGACTTTTAATGTTTCCAAACGATTTTAAGTTGTTACTAACATCGAATTTGACATAGACTAACATGGTCACTAACAATACACGTCAGTACTGCCACCATGTGATTAAATGCAAATAAAGTACATATCGGTACCTATGTTATTTTTCTTAACAACACTTGTGCTGTTAAATGCACCTTAACGCAACTCGTTGCTAAGGAGTTATTAGCATGGTAACAAAATAGGATAAAATAAATTGTATTTATGGTCCGATTTAGCTCATATTCAGAATGTACGTTGGTTACTTAGAGAGAAATGTCTATACAAAAAATGAACCCGGTAGGTGGCGCTGGAGTCAAGATATTTACCAAAATGTGTATTTACGGTCCGATTTAGCTCATATTCAGAATGTACGTTGGTTACTTAGAGAGAAATGTCTATACAAAAAATGAACCCGGTAGGTGGCGCTGGAGTCAAGATATTTACCAAATAGTGTATTTACGGTCCGATTTAGCTCATATTCGGAATGTACGTTGGCTACTTAGAGAGAAATGTCTATACAAAAAATGAACCCGGTAGGTGGCGCTGGAGTCAAGATATTTACTAAAATGTGTATTTACGGTCCGATTTAGCTCATATTCGGAATGTACGTTGGTTACTTCGAGAGAAATATCTATACAAAAAATGAACCCGGTAGGTGGCGCTGGAGTCAAGATATTTACCAAAATGTGTATTTACCGTCCGATTTAGCTCATATTCGGAATGTACGTTGGTTACTTAGAGAGAAATGCCTATACAAAAAATTAACCCGGTAGGTGGCGGTGGAGTCAAGATATTTACCAAAATGTGTATTTACGGTCGTTAGACGTAAAACTTAATATTTTTTTTCTATCCGGGGGGTGACTTTTAATGTTTCCAAACGGTTTTAAGTTGTTCGGGGCCTTTTTGGTTACAGCTGTTTAAAATTCCACGAAGATTGGGCGTTTATTACCAAAGTTAACTTCGATATGTTACCATATTTTAAATTTAAAGCTAGGTGAATTATATATAATTCACTGGGTGCGTTTTTCGAAATTAAAAAATGGGACAAATAATTTTGTGGCATCATACATGGGTATTAAAATAATATCGCGTAATATTTTTTTAGATTGGCCTCCAGCAGCAAGTTAAGCAAAAACGTAATGTCACTACAAATAAATTAAACCAAAAGTGTTTTGAGGCGTATCAAATCCCGTCACATATATTTTCTCATTTTATATAAGCAACCGTATTGCACTGTAGTCCATTTACTAAGGAAAAAAAGTTCTAACTTCGTTGACTCAAAACCGATTTTGATATATTTTTTTTAATTTCGGAAAAGTTTATAGAAAAGTTCCCCACGGGTGAGAAGGTGTGCTTTTTATTTTATAATTGTTATTAACAAGTAAGTGTTTTTTAATACAGTCTTAATTAAAAAAATTACTCTTCAACAGTATGGTGCAATTTTAAATAGTTATATTAATTTTATTGTACGTAATTATGAAAAAAAGCAATTGTTGTTTTTGTCGATCATCGTACAATATTTTTTCGTACACTAGCATACAAAAAGGAATACTAAATTTATCCTCGTATATAGCAATTATGCCACCCAAACGACAAGCGATTGGTCGATCTACACTTCAAACACAAAAGCAAAGGGCATACGAGTTTCAGATACCGATGAGCAACGGGAAGAAAGACTGGAAACCGTTCGAGTACGCACTGCTCAAGCATGTCGTCGAGATATTTCGATAAATTGTATTTATGGTCCGATTTAGCTCATATTCGGAATGTACGTTGGTTACTTCGAGAGAAATATCTATACAAAAAATGAACCCGGTAGGTGGCGCTGGAGTCAAGATATTTACCAAATAGTGTATTTACGGTCCGATTTAGCTCATATTCGGAATGTACGTTGGCTACTTAGAGAGAAATGTCTATACAAAAAATGAACCCGGTAGGTGGCGCTGGAGTCAAGATATTTACTAAAATGTGTATTTACGGTCCGATTTAGCTCATATTCGGAATGTACGTTGGTTACTTCGAGAGAAATATCTATACAAAAAATGAACCCGGTAGGTGGCGCTGGAGTCAAGATATTTACCAAATAGTGTATTTACGGTCCGATTTAGCTCATATTCGGAATGTACGTTGGCTACTTAGAGAGAAATGTCTATACAAAAAATGAACCCGGTAGGTGGCGCTGGAGTCAAGATATTTACTAAAATGTGTATTTACGGTCCGATTTAGCTCATATTCGGAATGTACGTTGGTTACTTCGAGAGAAATATCTATACAAAAAATGAACCCGGTAGGTGGCGCTGGAGTCAAGATATTTACCAAAATGTGTATTTACCGTCCGATTTAGCTCATATTCGGAATGTACGTTGGTTACTTAGAGAGAAATGCCTATACAAAAAATTAACCCGGTAGGTGGCGCTGGAGTCAAGATATTTACCAAAATGTGTATTTACCGTCCGATTTAGCTCATATTCGGAATGTACGTTGGTTACTTAGAGAGAAATGCCTATACAAAAAATGAACCCGGTAGGTGGCGCTGGAGTCAAGATATTTACTAAAATGTGTATTTACGGTCCGATTTAGCTCATATTCGGAATGTACGTTGGTTACTTCGAGAGAAATATCTATACAAAAAATGAACCCGGTAGGTGGCGCTGGAGTCAAGATATTTACCAAATAGTGTATTTACGGTCCGATTTAGCTCATATTCGGAATGTACGTTGGCTACTTAGAGAGAAATGTCTATACAAAAAATGAACCCGGTAGGTGGCGCTGGAGTCAAGATATTTACTAAAATGTGTATTTACGGTCCGATTTAGCTCATATTCGGAATGTACGTTGGTTACTTCGAGAGAAATATCTATACAAAAAATGAACCCGGTAGGTGGCGCTGGAGTCAAGATATTTACCAAATAGTGTATTTACGGTCCGATTTAGCTCATATTCGGAATGTACGTTGGCTACTTAGAGAGAAATGTCTATACAAAAAATGAACCCGGTAGGTGGCGCTGGAGTCAAGATATTTACTAAAATGTGTATTTACGGTCCGATTTAGCTCATATTCGGAATGTACGTTGGTTACTTCGAGAGAAATATCTATACAAAAAATGAACCCGGTAGGTGGCGCTGGAGTCAAGATATTTACCAAAATGTGTATTTACCGTCCGATTTAGCTCATATTCGGAATGTACGTTGGTTACTTAGAGAGAAATGCCTATACAAAAAATTAACCCGGTAGGTGGCGCTGGAGTCAAGATATTTACCAAAATGTGTATTTACCGTCCGATTTAGCTCATATTCGGAATGTACGTTGGTTACTTAGAGAGAAATGCCTATACAAAAAATGAACCCGGTAGGTGGCGCTGGAGTCAAGATATTTACTAAAATGTGTATTTACGGTCCGATTTAGCTCATATTCGGAATGTACGTTGGTTACTTCGAGAGAAATATCTATACAAAAAATGAACCCGGTAGGTGGCGCTGGAGTCAAGATATTTACCAAATAGTGTATTTACGGTCCGATTTAGCTCATATTCGGAATGTACGTTGGTTACTTCGAGAGAAATATCTATACAAAAAATGAACCCGGTAGGTGGCGCTGGAGTCAAGATATTTACCAAAATGTGTATTTACCGTCCGATTTAGCTCATATTCGGAATGTACGTTGGTTACTTAGAGAGAAATGCCTATACAAAAAATTAACCCGGTAGGTGGCGCTGGAGTCAAGATATTTACCAAAATGTGTATTTACCGTCCGATTTAGCTCATATTCGGAATGTACGTTGGTTACTTAGAGAGAAATGCCTATACAAAAAATGAACCCGGTAGGTGGCGCTGGAGTCAAGATATTTACTAAAATGTGTATTTACGGTCCGATTTAGCTCATATTCGGAATGTACGTTGGTTACTTCGAGAGAAATATCTATACAAAAAATGAACCCGGTAGGTGGCGCTGGAGTCAAGATATTTACCAAATAGTGTATTTACGGTCCGATTTAGCTCATATTCGGAATGTACGTTGGCTACTTAGAGAGAAATGTCTATACAAAAAATGAACCCGGTAGGTGGCGCTGGAGTCAAGATATTTACTAAAATGTGTATTTACTGTCCGATTTAGCTCATATTCGGAATGTACGTTGGTTACTTCGAGAGAAATATCTATACAAAAAATGAACCCGGTAGGTGGCGCTGGAGTCAAGATATTTACCAAATAGTGTATTTACGGTCCGATTTAGCTCATATTCGGAATGTACGTTGGCTACTTAGAGAGAAATGTCTATACAAAAAATGAACCCGGTAGGTGGCGCTGGAGTCAAGATATTTACTAAAATGTGTATTTACGGTCCGATTTAGCTCATATTCGGAATGTACGTTGGTTACTTCGAGAGAAATATCTATACAAAAAATGAACCCGGTAGGTGGCGCTGGAGTCAAGATATTTACCAAAATGTGTATTTACCGTCCGATTTAGCTCATATTCGGAATGTACGTTGGTTACTTAGAGAGAAATGCCTATACAAAAAATTAACCCGGTAGGTGGCGCTGGAGTCAAGATATTTACCAAATAGTGTATTTACGGTCCGATTTAGCTCATATTCGGAATGTACGTTGGCTACTTAGAGAGAAATGTCTATACAAAAAATGAACCCGGTAGGTGGCGCTGGAGTCAAGATATTTACTAAAATGTGTATTTACGGTCCGATTTAGCTCATATTCGGAATGTACGTTGGTTACTTCGAGAGAAATATCTATACAAAAAATGAACCCGGTAGGTGGCGCTGGAGTCAAGATATTTACCAAAATGTGTATTTACCGTCCGATTTAGCTCATATTCGGAATGTACGTTGGTTACTTAGAGAGAAATGCCTATACAAAAAATTAACCCGGTAGGTGGCGCTGGAGTCAAGATATTTACCAAAATGTGTATTTACCGTCCGATTTAGCTCATATTCGGAATGTACGTTGGTTACTTAGAGAGAAATGCCTATACAAAAAATGAACCCGGTAGGTGGCGCTGGAGTCAAGATATTTACTAAAATGTGTATTTACGGTCCGATTTAGCTCATATTCGGAATGTACGTTGGTTACTTCGAGAGAAATATCTATACAAAAAATGAACCCGGTAGGTGGCGCTGGAGTCAAGATATTTACCAAATAGTGTATTTACGGTCCGATTTAGCTCATATTCGGAATGTACGTTGGCTACTTAGAGAGAAATGTCTATACAAAAAATGAACCCGGTAGGTGGCGCTGGAGTCAAGATATTTACTAAAATGTGTATTTACGGTCCGATTTAGCTCATATTCGGAATGTACGTTGGTTACTTCGAGAGAAATATCTATACAAAAAATGAACCCGGTAGGTGGCGCTGGAGTCAAGATATTTACCAAATAGTGTATTTACGGTCCGATTTAGCTCATATTCGGAATGTACGTTGGCTACTTAGAGAGAAATGTCTATACAAAAAATGAACCCGGTAGGTGGCGCTGGAGTCAAGATATTTACTAAAATGTGTATTTACGGTCCGATTTAGCTCATATTCGGAATGTACGTTGGTTACTTCGAGAGAAATATCTATACAAAAAATGAACCCGGTAGGTGGCGCTGGAGTCAAGATATTTACCAAAATGTGTATTTACCGTCCGATTTAGCTCATATTCGGAATGTACGTTGGTTACTTAGAGAGAAATGCCTATACAAAAAATTAACCCGGTAGGTGGCGCTGGAGTCAAGATATTTACCAAAATGTGTATTTACCGTCCGATTTAGCTCATATTCGGAATGTACGTTGGTTACTTAGAGAGAAATGCCTATACAAAAAATGAACCCGGTAGGTGGCGCTGGAGTCAAGATATTTACTAAAATGTGTATTTACGGTCCGATTTAGCTCATATTCGGAATGTACGTTGGTTACTTCGAGAGAAATATCTATACAAAAAATGAACCCGGTAGGTGGCGCTGGAGTCAAGATATTTACCAAATAGTGTATTTACGGTCCGATTTAGCTCATATTCGGAATGTACGTTGGTTACTTCGAGAGAAATATCTATACAAAAAATGAACCCGGTAGGTGGCGCTGGAGTCAAGATATTTACCAAAATGTGTATTTACCGTCCGATTTAGCTCATATTCGGAATGTACGTTGGTTACTTAGAGAGAAATGCCTATACAAAAAATTAACCCGGTAGGTGGCGCTGGAGTCAAGATATTTACCAAAATGTGTATTTACCGTCCGATTTAGCTCATATTCGGAATGTACGTTGGTTACTTAGAGAGAAATGCCTATACAAAAAATGAACCCGGTAGGTGGCGCTGGAGTCAAGATATTTACTAAAATGTGTATTTACGGTCCGATTTAGCTCATATTCGGAATGTACGTTGGTTACTTCGAGAGAAATATCTATACAAAAAATGAACCCGGTAGGTGGCGCTGGAGTCAAGATATTTACCAAATAGTGTATTTACGGTCCGATTTAGCTCATATTCGGAATGTACGTTGGCTACTTAGAGAGAAATGTCTATACAAAAAATGAACCCGGTAGGTGGCGCTGGAGTCAAGATATTTACTAAAATGTGTATTTACGGTCCGATTTAGCTCATATTCGGAATGTACGTTGGTTACTTCGAGAGAAATATCTATACAAAAAATGAACCCGGTAGGTGGCGCTGGAGTCAAGATATTTACCAAATAGTGTATTTACTGTCCGATTTAGCTCATATTCGGAATGTACGTTGGCTACTTAGAGAGAAATGTCTATACAAAAAATGAACCCGGTAGGTGGCGCTGGAGTCAAGATATTTACTAAAATGTGTATTTACGGTCCGATTTAGCTCATATTCGGAATGTACGTTGGTTACTTCGAGAGAAATATCTATACAAAAAATGAACCCGGTAGGTGGCGCTGGAGTCAAGATATTTACCAAAATGTGTATTTACCGTCCGATTTAGCTCATATTCGGAATGTACGTTGGTTACTTAGAGAGAAATGCCTATACAAAAAATTAACCCGGTAGGTGGCGGTGGAGTCAAGAT
This sequence comes from Agriotes lineatus, assembly GCA_940337035.1. Taxonomy (NCBI): domain Eukaryota; kingdom Metazoa; phylum Arthropoda; class Insecta; order Coleoptera; family Elateridae; genus Agriotes; species Agriotes lineatus. The sequence goes on along the minus strand of CALNHX010001151.1, from coordinate 151,218 downwards.
ATTTACCAAAATGTGTATTTACGGTCGTTAGACGTAAAACTTAATATTTTTTTTCTATTCCGGGGGGTGACTTTTAATGTTTCCAAACGGTTTTAAGTTGTTCGGGACCTTTTTGGTTACAGCTGTTTAAAATTCCACGAAGATTGGACGTTTATTACCAAAGTTAACTTCGATATGTTACCATATTTTAAATTTAAAGCTAGGTGAATTATATATAATTCACTGGGTGCGTTTTTCGAAATTAGAAAATGGGACAAATAATTTTGTGGCATCATACATGGGTATTAAAATAATATCGCGTAATATTTTTTTAGATTGGCCTCCAGCAGCAAGTTAAGCAAAAACGTAATGTCACTTCAAATAAATTAAACCAAAAGTGTTTTGAGGTGTATCAAATCCCGTCACATATATTTTCTCATTTTATATAAGCAACCGTATTGCACTGTAGTCCATTTACTAAGGAAAAAAAGTTCTAACTTCGTTGACTCAAAACCGATTTTGATATATTTTTTTAAATTTCGGAAATGTTTATAGAAAAGTTCCCCACGGGTGAGAAGGTGTGCTTTTTATTTTTTCAATTGTTATTAACAAGTAAGTGTTTTTTAATACAGTCTTAATTAAAAAAATTACTCTTTTATTTATTTAAACAATTGCCTGACACTTGATAACATTCATTCGGTTTTTATTTCGTATACAGGGTTTTTTTGGGTCGCTGATCTCAAATTTTGTGTTAAAATTTATCAAAAATGGAAAATAACGTCTTTAAAGTGGCAAAATAGCTTCATTTTTGAATTTCGCGCGTTGCCTCATATCTAGGGGTTTCGGACACGCTTATTATAAATATAGCATTAAGAGGTTAATTTTTATTCTGTACGATTATTATTATTATTTAATAAACATTATATACTAATAAAATTCTAAAATTGTTATATTAACTAAAAGTTAAATAGATTAAATACATTTAACTATAACATATAAATTCGAACGCCTAAAAATGTATTTTCTACGACCTCTTTGTACAATTACCAAAATATATTACTGAATTAAACGATTTGCTAGTTGTGACCGAAGGAGGAATGTTATTACATAAAAACAAATGGCAACTTGTTCAACAGTATGGTGCAATTTTAACTAGTTATATTAATTTTATTGTACGTAATTACGAAAAAAGCAATTGTTTTTGTCGATCATCAGAAACATCGAATAAATCCCGATGGCTCAAGACGAAAACTGCACCTGATATTCGATTGGATAGAGACAGGTTTAGTTATAGTCTCAGAGAATATAGACGTATTAGTTATATTAACAGCTTTAGCTTCCCCTGATAATGACATATATTTTTTAAAACCTGCCAAATATAAAGAAATATCTTTCTCTAAGAGCCTGTAATTTGCGATATTAAGTAAACATCTAAGAATATAAATGTTTTGAAGTCTAACGACAAGTGGTCTTTTTATATTGGAAAATGTGTGCTACTAACAATTTTACATTTAAAATTAAGGCTTAACACACACAAAGAAATTAAAGATAGACCAGCAAATGCAGCGGAATTTGCATCCTGTTGTTGGGTCACTGTTTATATATACGTCACGTCGGATGGCATTCCGTTCTTGCACAAAAGTCCCAAGGTCGCCGTGTTATTTTATATCGTATTTCTTTGTACCAAGTCGTAGGTATTAGTTTTCTTTATATTAATATTATATTATTAATTGGTTTAATTATACCTTCGTGATTTTACCGATTTGGAACTAGTTGTCCCGCAACAAAATGCTTTCCCGAAATGTCCCGATTTTCCAAGAAAATATGCTTTCACAATTTCCAGTGATTTCTGCAAATTCTGGTTCAAAATTAGTTAAAATTACCCATAAATGCAAGCCATGGATAACAGAGACTATCAAGCTTCTAATAAACTTAAAGAATAAGGCATATAATAGGTATAAACATTCCAAATCATTAGCGCATTGGAAATATTGCAAATCGATACGAAATTCTGTGACTTTAGCTACAAAGGAGAAAAAAGCGTATTTTAACTTTGTATTTGATGGCTATGATACTAAATCCATATGGAGGGAAATTAAATCTTTGTGTGTGAACAATATTAAAAGCAACAATACCATACCAGAACATTTAAGTAAACCCGATTCATTAATAATTTTTTTATAAATAATGTACCAAACGTCAACAATGATAACAATAATGTATTAGATTTTTATAATTAAATTGCAAAGACGCAAAAAAGTAGCGCTACCAGGTACCGATGATGTAAGACTGCTTGCGGGGTATTTGAAAACGCGTTGCGAAAAAAATTTGGCTCTGTTAAAATCTAAATTTTCTTTTGCTGCTTGGAAAAATCTTGGGGCTTGCATATTAGGATCCAGTTTGGTGCTAAATAGAAGAAGACCTGGGGAAATGGAACGTATGGAGCTTCACGATTACAATAGTGCGGTTTCTACTGATAAGAGCAGCCCAGAATATCAATTGTTATCGCAGGATGATAGAGAACTAGCCGATGATGTTGGACTTTACCTTATTCGTGGCAAATTAAATAGAACTGTTCCCTTAATTTTATTAGATTGGATGAAGGCCGCTCTCGAAGTTTTTCTTTCTTACCGTTCGCAAGCTGATGTACCAAAGGACAATCCATTCGTTTTTGGTCTCCCTGGAGGGAATGGTATTCGTTTCAATTATATATGTGCAGGGCCATATTTTAGAGAATTTGCTGCTAAATGCGGTGCCAAAGATCCAAACACGTTACGTGCTACTATTTTACGAAAGCATCTGGCAACCACATCTCAGTCGCTTCATGGTGGTGATGACCCACAGGTCCATAATTTATCGTCTCATATGGGACACGCAGATTCTATTCACAAAAACATCTACACACAAAAAACCATCAACAAACCTTTACTGCAAGTGGTGAGGTTGTTAAAAACTGCCCAAGGAGATAGCTCAACTTCCAATGTGGATGTTGATTTTGAATGCAACCGTTCCCCTTCTCCGCAACCATCTTCCGGTGGTGTGCAGGTTTCGCATTCGTCGGTGCCACATCAAGTAACATGGAGTTTTCACATCTCTCTCCTTCTGGGCCATCAACCAGCTACGTGCAGTTGAATCCCTACGTACTTTTAAATAGGGTTGCTGTTCCGAAGCGTTCCAAGCTTGTCCGGGTTTCAAGTAAATCGGGCATTTCTCCGTCCCAATGTGTTACACCGAAGAAACAAAAAATAAAAGGTAAGAGCCACATGCGTGTTAGTTCAAAACAAATTTTGACAGGGAGTTCTCCCGAATGTGAATTAATTTATTCGTACTTGTTAACCTACTAATAAATTGTACATTCGCTAATGGGATATCTTTCTTTAGGCCGCCATAATCGATAAGTATCACCAAAAACACCAAAAAATAACCTTGATGATTGGACAGAGGAACAAGAGAACGCAACCATGAAGCACTTTCAAAGTTTTATTCGAGATAAGGAGTGTCCATCTCCAGAATCTATAAGAGATGCTCTAAGACTGATTCCTGAATTATCTAATAAATCGTTTCCAATACTGAGGCAGTGGCTAATTAATAAAATTGAGGAATCACATCGATTACGGAAATTTAAAACCAGATGTATGTACTATAATTTAATTATTTTGTTATCTTCTTATTAATTTAATAACGTTTCTAATCAATAGTAATATAACAAGGGCGACACATACTTACCGATAATTTTGCACACGCCAGGGGTCAAGTGCTGGTTGCAATGAAAACTGTCCCAAGGGCAGTTTTCTAAGGGAAACCAGCACGATGACTCTTGGCACGGCAAAATTATATACCGGGTGTCCATTCTCAAAGTCGAACATAGGCAATTGACATTAGTGCATTCACTCGTTCATAATTGAAATAATTCATTTTTCTGTAGATCATTTTTACAGACTTTGACAGAAAATACCTGATTTACGCCAACTAATTACCAATTTTTTTGACAAATGCTATCGAACTTGAAAAGCAAGGCATGGCATATTTAAAAATTTCCAAGTTTTAAATTAGTATTTTAAAATAAAAGTCGCATCTTGAGTATTATTATTGGTATCATTTGATGTGTAATCATTATATCTTTCCATTGATACCATTATCTTCCCTGTAAGTTGAATTGGCGAGCAGGAATTGCCAAAAACGTTCAATACAATGTTAATCGCCTATGTTCGACTTTGAGAACGGACACCCGGTATATATGTATGTCGCCCGCGTTTATATTTTGAAGATTATTACACACAACTGTCACATGACTGATATCATCCAATGAGAACCATGCATTTTTTTAAAATCGACCAATCTCGAACTGATTTTCTGACGAGCTCCCTACTGCTAACTATCGGCCCTGTAGATGGCGTCATAATTGGAAATAGAAATGCAAGAAACAAGCAATTTGAGTTTTTTGGCATTATTAGATCAATTTTAAATCATAATTCGTATACGCGTTTTGTGTAATAATCTTCAAAATATGAACGCGGGCGACACACTTACATATAATTTTGCCCGTGCCAAGAATCATTGTGCTGGTTGCCCTTAGAAAACTGCCCTCTGGACAGTTTTCATTGCAACCAGCACCCGACCCTTGGCTTGTGCAAAATTATCGGTAAGTATGTGTCGCCCTTGTTATATTACTATTTATTATTACACCAAACCCGTATACGATTTCTGATTTAAAATTGATCTAATAATGTCAAACAACTCAAATTGCTTGTTTCTTACATTCCTATTTCTAATTATGACGCCATCTACGGGGCCGATAATTAGCAGTAGGGAGCTTATCGGTTGATAAGTTTCCCTAGGGAGCTTATCAGGTAATCGATTCGGGATTGCTCGTTTTTAAAAAAATGCATGGTTCTCAATGGATGATATCTGACATGCGACGGTTGTGTGTAATAAGCTACTTAATGCTTTTTAGATGTTTGAACGTATTTAAAAATTAAACTAGAAAATTCTAATTTTTGGATGCAGAATTTTTTTATGGCTAAATGTGTTCCAATAATTATCCATTAAAAATTATTTTCATCTATGGAATAGTTCCTAATTTATGAATGCAACAACGTTATACTTAAATGTCAAGTTTGCCATTTGATTTTTAAGTGACTTATAGTTTCATTCAGATATTAGGAACTATTCCGTAGCCATACTAGATGAAAATAATTTTCGACCATACTTGAGTTTTGTTCAGTAGTTAATAACTGGATGGTGTTTGATACAATGTTATTAACCGTTTAAATAATTGTAGGTTCAATACGTAGGACACGTTGGACACCGGAGTCTTTAATGGCATTAAAAACCGCTTTTAGAGATGCCATAAGACAGCAAAAAGTGCCGTCGTTCCCGGAGATACGAGAAGCCAAGTTGCAACATTCGTCTTTGCAGTGTAGAACGTCTCCTGTTATAAAAACTGCCGTGAGCAACATCATACGAAACAACAAGCGTTCGTAATCGACATAGTCATTTTTATTTGAAAGTTGTTTTTTTTCGGTTTACCGATTTTGCTATTCTTAAATTATTGCATTACCTAATTTATGGTTTATCTGTTGGTTACTAAATGATGTTTTTATGTTTGTAAACTGATTTCTTTTACAAACTTGTCTAAAGTAGATACTTTAAACACGTTAGTTTGTAACGTGCCAATTTTTAAAACGCAGTGCATAAAATATTCTTTACAAACCTTAAGAGCGTAAAAGTAAAATTTTTGTTAACAGCTGTTTAATTACAAATTATTAAAAGTGGGAGATAGATCAGCCATAAATGAAATTGTTAAATTACCGAGCTTATTATTTTTTAGTCTTTCATAAAAAATAACCAGTATTAGTCAATACATATCAATAAAACTTAGTTAAAAATTTGAACAGTAACGTTACGTTTCGCAGACAAATATTTCTGCTTCATCAGACAATTTAAAATTAAAATCAAATGAGATTAACATGTGCAATGAACCTGTAAAATAAATAAAATGGTATCAATTAGATTGGTGAAGGAATCAAATTCTCACATTTTACCTGTTTAAAATCATAATTCTTGAGTTACATTTTATATTTCGAGTAAACTATTCCTTGAAAAATTTTTGTTAGTAGTATTAAAGTTGATATCTTGAATAATTTATGAATCATAAAACTGGAACAAATACTTGTAATAAAATTATGTTGACAAATTACTGGATGTGTAGCTAACATGATATAATTAGCATATTAATTTTAAGTTTAAAGGTTTATTTTTTTACCTGAAGCGTTTATCGTTTCACACAATTTTAAGTTGCACAAATGTTTCGTGTAGTTTTTGGAAAAATTGTGGTCTAATCAGAGTTTGACATAGTCGATAAAGTTCCTGGTATGTTAGTAATAAGGTGGACGGAAGCCTTCTGTTTTGTTTATCTCTAAATAAACAGTTGACGCTCGTGTTGGTTACGTGCTAGGTTAATAGTTTTTTCTTTATGATTTTCTGTTATAATGGAAAAGTTTCTTTGTAATTATAAATGTTGGGGTAATTTTATTCAATGTTACCTTATTTCCAACGTTTAATTACAGCTTGGTTAAAATTTTCAACAGTTTCAATGATGGTGCGTTGACCTTGTACGACTTTTTATTTTAATAATTATTCTGTAAAAGGTAAAGCATTATTTACTAAAACTACGTTACATTTGAAGAATATCTTGGGTATTTTTTTACCTGTTCAACTGGTTTAGTGATTTGTAAATCGTAGTTGATCCATAGTTGCTCAAAGTGGGGTTGAGTTTTAATAATAAATGAAGGACTTGAAGTCTTCCCCACGAATTTATTTGTTTTAAAACGGTTGACAAGATATAATGTACGTGACTAGTTTCGACAAATTGTCATCGTCAGACGTAAAAATTGTTAACAAAGGCTAAAAATGATTAATGTTAGGGATACCTTAACAATAAAGCGAACGACTTACCTAAGAGATAGCTTAGATTACGGTTAAAAGTAACATTTGGTGCCTGAGGGGCGAGTTACAAATTAAGACCTAAGGAACAATTTCCGTAGGCATGTAACAACATCATGAATGAAAAACAGCTAGGCAATGTGACCCAGACTCTAGGAGAACCATTACAAAATTATATTAGACATGGCTAAAACAAAATTGCAAGAATTAAAAATTGACAAGTTAAATTGAAAAATATGTACTTACTGGGGAAGAACATATGCAATAATACAATTTAAAGTTAAAGTTTAAATTTACATTTCCCTATTGAGGGCGATGAACATTTGTTAAATAAACGAGCCAAAGGCCCACTTCTTGAACACGACTCCATTGAAAAGGAAGTAAACAAATAATTAATCTCTCCTAGAGCGGAAATTGTTAAAACAGCGCCAATTATGAAAACTATGAAAACCCTGACAAACAACTGAAGGTCTTACATATGTGTGAGAATGGTTGCCTATATAGCAGAATACAAACATTTCTAGCAAAAGGCCCAGAAACCCTATTAAATAATTAAACCTAACTAAAACTACTTAGGAAACCTCAATGGTTATATAACAAAGTGTAAAATACACCAGCAGCAAAGATCTAAATAAGCTAATAAAGTAAGATAAAAATTGAAAAATTGACAAAAAGACAAATGCAAAAACCACAATTCATTAGGAGGTTATTTAATAATTAAATGTAATAAGTGAAAATTGTTCTCAAAGTAATTCAATTCATTAAGGCAATGGTCTGAATCGGCTTTGGATCTCTTAGAGATTTCTAATATTTCAAACAAGTTAAGTTTGGAGCCCTTGTTCTGTAAATGTAAAAAAGAAAAATTGATATGGGGGTTGAAATCATGATTAAAGAGTATTATGTGGTTAGCGAAAGCTGACTTAGGAATCGGACCATTATCGAATTTGTTTTTAGCTATGATCGAGAGGTGTTCGTTGATTCTAGAATCAACGAACACCTCTCGTAGGTTGTAAGTTTTATTTAAAATTGATATGTATTGACTAATACTGGTTATTTTTTATGAAAGACTAAAAAATAATACGCTCTGTAATTTAACAATTTCATTTATAGCGGATATATCTCCCACTTTTAATAAATAGTAAAATGTATTTTGGGTTGCCTATAATAAAAAATGTGAAATGTTCGGTTGTAGAAGAAATCTATAGTTCATTCAGATTCAAGAGAGAGCAAAATCTGCAACCCAAGTTCCAAATATCAGCAGTAAGTTGTTACTAATATGATTTTATTAAAATTTAGATCAAATAGGATTTTATTAAAATTTAGATCAGAGAGACATGGCCTTGTTACTGTCTTTATGAATGTCAAAATCAATGTGAATCTTTGTTTGAGGAGGCCATTTGCAACATTTTTTAGTGGGTAAATTTATTCTCAAATCACATTTAGCAGATTTCGTTTAGGAAAACATCGCACAATTTTCCAATTTCAAGCTTTGCATATTTGACAAAAACTATAACCTCTATATTATACTACGTACATCATATGATCTACATTTTAATAAAATCAAATTACTAATCAATTGACTGTTGATATTTGTAACGTGGGTTGCAGATTTTGCTCTATCTTGAATTTGAATGAACTATGGTATTTTAACCAAAATTCGTATTGAAAGTTCCACTTTTTTTAACGCATAAATCGTGAACAAAAGTACGCTTTTTTACTATTATAGCACTTCAGTCCTACATGCTTGCTAATCTAATGAAAGTATTATGTTTTTTAAGATATTTTTTTAGAAGTTGTTAACTGGTAACTACTGCTTTTGGTTTTTTGGCAGACCATTATTTTTACCAATGCTATTTTGTTATTGTATCACTTTTAAAATGTGATTTTGTTAGATTTTATTTTGGATAATTAAAAATGCATGTGTGTACTTTTTACCATTTAAATTATATGGTTTCTTCACTGTATTTTAATATTTCCATTGTAAACATTGCCAAAGGTGTTCCATGTAATATTTTAGATTATAAGTAAAAATACGTTGAAGTGTACTTTTGTTATATTTTGTATTTGAATGTAAATAGGAAATGGCTTACTAAATAAAATATAAAAATGGATTTACTTGTTTCATTATATCTAGATATTTATTAATACGATGTGCTGATATTGGTTTTTTTCTGAATAATTGGTATATTATGCTACTCGAGAGATTTCAATAGTATTTGTTATTTGTTTAATAATTAAGGGGTTAGAGCACTTTGAAATTGTGAGAAGTGCATCTAGTTGAAGAGAATACTCAAATTTATTAGATTAAAAAGGATACAACTGATTTTTATATAAAATCTGGAACATTTTAATCATCTAATACTTGGAGCTTTAAAAGTACTTAACTTTAAGCAATGGTAATTATTGTTGGCGAATTTGTTATTAATTCAATGGTGAAACTGTGATTAGAAGCTGTAAAAGTTTTATGAATAATGCAGGGTCCACGAACTAGTGAGACCTACTTAAAATAGGTTGGTGGACCCTGTACAAGTTCATAAACACGTTTCTTCAATAATAATTTGTCTAACATTACCTATGCATCATTAATTTTAAACCTTAAATTAACCAAAATTGCCAAAAAACGAATTTTGTGACAACATACATATTGTGACATATATTAAACAAAGGGGGGAGTGGAGACTAAATTAATTCATTCATTCATGTAGTTCTGCACTTCACATAACAAATTTTATAATATTTAACACCTGTTAGTTATGTATAAACAATTTGTAGTAACATTTTCCACATATTTCATGAATAAACTTAAAACTAAGATTTTCAATGCTTTTAATACTACATCCCGCCATTATTTTTGGCTCGGTTCATGCAAGTTAAACAACTGTTTTACCGACAGCTCACAACTACCATTTATTATGTCTATTAACCCATACAACGATTTTATTTCCCGCTAAAACTCGCATCGTCGTATGTGGGAAACGATGAATATATATATATATATATATAAAGATAGTCCCTCCCCCCTTTTTTTCTGGTAAGCTTACAAGTTAGGGGCTTAATTAGAACTCTGTTTGGAGTTTCCACCTTTTAGAAACCTTAGACATAACCCTTGTTGTCGATTTTTGAATAGTCTCTTATTAGATTGCAATGCACAAGCTAATTGGTCATATCCATTTTGAACGTCCCTCGTAATATTTGGACGCCTTGCGCTCCGCGCATGCGCGTCTCTAACAATTTTCAGACACCTGTCGCTGCCTGCTTAGAAATAATTTTCAATACCACGATTTTTATCTAATTGACGGCCATGTTGGCCAAAAAGCTAATAAAATTATTGTAAATCAAATTTTAAATGTGTTAGTGAACTTTTAATTAGTAACCTGCTAAATGCAGGATCAAGTGTAGTTATGTTATGTGCAGCCTAGCTCTGTAACTTTGGTGGCCTACTGCCTTTTCAAATGATTTTGTTCAAATTTGAATATCGTCACATGTCCTTAAAAAACATGTGTTTGGTTCCACAAGTTGTTAGGTAAGACCTTCACTCAAAATAACTTTTATAACAACGTTGCTTATTTGTAAATTTTTGTCCTTAGCCTTTGAAAAAGTATTAAAATAAATACGAAACGTCGGCAATTACATACAAGTGGTTTTATTTCAATCTAACCATTAAAGCTTGGTACCTGTGTTTAGACACAAGAATCATTAAAAATACCAATAACGTACTAATTCTAGATTGGTACCAAAAACCCACAAATTTTGGCAGATACATGAACTATTTTTCACATCATTCCGTAAATCAAAAAGTCAATGATATTGGCCATGAAAAACAGAATTTTAAGAATTTCACACCCCTCTTTACTAAAGAAAAATTTAAATTTGTTAGTTGAAATTATGTCCAACAATAGATATCCCAAAACACTGTTAACAAAATTAATATTTAGTACAGTTACTACACAAGTAAATAATCAGTCAGGCGAGTTACCTGTGAATGACATCATATACAAAAAACTCCCATATATTAAAGAATTAACACCCATACTATGTAAAATTTTAAATAATGATCATATAAGAATTGGTAGATATAACCTAAAGAATGTGGGCAAACACTTTTCTAAACTTAAAGACAGAACTCCTGTGATGAATAATGCAAATGTAATTTACTCCATTCCATGTGGGGATTGTAATAAAATATATATCGGACAGACGTCCAACTTGGTAAAAACCCGCATTACTCAACACAGAAGTGACTGCAAGTTAAAAAGAAATAAATGTGCACTAGCTATTCACTGCAGAGAAACACAACATCAGATTAATTTTACAGAAGCCAAAATTCTTGAATCAGAACCCCATTACAAAAGCCGCATTTTTCTTGAGATGGTTAATATTTTCAGAAATGACAATACTTTAAATTTAAAATCCGATATAGATAATTTAAGTAACATTTACTCATATATCTTAAGCTTAGATAACACTAACAACAATTGTAATAATCACATCAGCAGTATTAATACGTCAATGTAACCATTGTTTTTTTGCTTCACTTTGTACATTTAAATATTCAAATTTCCCACCATACATCTTAGTTACTTTATTCGCAGTGTTAAAAATCCCTACATCAGCATGATTGTAAATGACAACCTGTAACCTCATTGTCCTCATTGCTGCAATAATTTAATTTGTCTAAGATAATTATGGAAATCATCCATCAAAATTTTAATGTGTAATTTATTCGCCCGTCCTCTATGTTGACCAGTATAATTGTTACTAAGATTTTTGTTGTAAGTACCATCTAAAAGAATAACATAACCTCAAATATCCAGCATATGCTTTTTGTAGAAATCCCTGATGAAGAAATTAAAATAAATTTCGAAAGCTTGGACATGACTAAATAGTCTTTTCTTTAATTACCAGACCGACAACCCGATAACTCACCCCTTTCCTACTTAGTATTGAGACGGTCGAAAGCACCAAACGAATTCTATATATATATAGAGACATACACGGTCATTATCGATCCCATAGGATATATTTACTGCACGCTGTGTAACCCAATCATACGGTGTTAAGCCCTGGTGAGGGCTCATCAACGAATCAACGTGTATACGTACTTCATTCAATTGAAACGTGCACAAGGAATGTGTACACAAATTTTTAGCTGGGCTCATCAACGCTATGGTGGTATATCGCTTATACAGCATCTAGTTCAGGGTCCCGCTCACCAGGAGGCGCCTTGTATATACACGAAAAACGTATACAGACATTGTTAAGCCCACTACACTCACCACTCGTTGTGTGGCCCGAAATTAGGCAACACTGTACGTTATGATAATAGTCTGACCTATCGATGTAATCTTACACCAGTTGATTAAATGAACGTGTCGGAATTCTCTATTAAACAAATACATTACATATAATGTAGTTTTCAAAGGTAATTTCTTCATATGAAAATATTTGCTTCCCTAATTATTTTACAGCAAACTTGTATGGAAGTTTTTTGTAGAGCAGAAAATTCTGTATCTATTTATGCCGGCATTTGTCATTTAAAATTTCTGAAAACGGAAAATTTTAAGAAGCAATATTACCATTTTTAGACATCAGTCGTGTCTTGAAATTATTGAACCATCTCAAAGCATCAACAAATTAATTTGCTGTTTATTTGTTTGCATCTGTCAAATGTAGCGGCAACCATGGCACTTATTGCACCTGATCTGCTTCCAGCATACCACCAATTCACAATTTGCACTGATTTAAAAAAAAATTATAATTCTAGTTTCTTTCTTTATTAGGTTTTCTGACGTAAAATGACAAAAATGATGGCATAAATGGATGCAGAATTGTTTGCTATACAAAAATCCTATGTACAACTTTACTCGAAAATAATCAGGGAAACAAATATTTTCATGTAAAGAAACTACCATTGAAAACCCTATGGTGCGTAAATCATTTCTACACCCTTATATATTAATAAATGTTGAATCAATTAGCATTGTGCATTGAAATATTATTTACTTTAAAGAATTTTTATATGACAATTATTTGATACGAGTATTAGTAGGGTTACTGTAACATAAAAATCTTGTAGAATAATAAAGGATCGTAATCAATGAATATAAGTAAATGACTATTTATATTAAACAGAAACATACAAATTGTTTGTAAACGTTTTAATTTTCACATAACACGTTAGTATACATCCCACTGTACATTCATTTTACATTTGTCACATGAACACGCAAAGTAACGCTTTTGCTGCTGCAATGAACGCATTCCTCATTTTCAACGCTACTCAAATCTAAGATTTCTAAGAGTCGTAACCTATAAAATAATTTTCTTTATAATATACCCTATACATAACTCATCTTTTATATTTAGCTACCGCAATCACTTAAATTTCCGGCACGTGACTGTATAGTAGAGCTTACAGAAGTATAAGATTGAGCTAAAAATAATAGTTATATATTTAATATACAGTGACCGCCAAAAAGTTGGCATAATATGGGAAAAGATTTTATTTTAGATTTCCCAAAAAAAAATTGTACGTCAATAATTTGTGCTTGTCTAAAATAGATATTTATGCATTAAGGGAGATATGAATAGGTTTTTTCCCTGAGGTTTACATGTGTTACAGACCGAGGGCCTCTGGCCTGAGGTCTGTAAGTCAACCGAAGGTAAAAAACATGAATATCTCCCGTGGTGCATACAATATTTTATCTACTAGCATATTCGTAATAATAGTATGAAATTTCAAAATGTCATAATGACATTTAAAATTAGAATATGTAAGTAACATCAAGGATTGCCTCATTGTATGGTTGCTAAGACGTTAATTGTAGTTGCATTGTTACCATGAGTTTGAGGGAGAAATAATTTGACAAGTCTCTTGGGAGTTATGAGTAGCTTTTCATATTTTGTTTCTATGACGAAAATGTACAATATCATGTTGCTAGTAGATAAACCTATTTATCCCCTATCATATATAGCGACTGATTTTTACTTATTTAGAAAATGGAGATTTTCGAAACTCTGTACATTAGATTGGGGCTAAATAGGTTTTCAGACAAACATCAATTATTGCCGTAAAAATCTGTTTTGAAGAATCAAAAATAAACATTTTCCCATGTCATTCCGGTTTTTTGGCGGTAACTGTATACTAAACCAACTATTACATCACAGATTTAGGGTTACGTATTCTCGCTTTTTGTAGAAAGGCTGTAAAAATTTGCAGCTGTAATGGGGGGAATGGAATTTTATTTCATATATAATCAAAAAAAGCCTTTCTACCCATAGGGTGTAAGGTTAACATTTCACACTACATATCGGGCACAAATTTTGTCCATTTCTTCTTTTTTGTCGCAGTCTTTTTAGCCTCCGCCCAACTTACTTTTCGATTCTTGAGTATAGCCGCCACTTCATCATTCCAGGTCTTCCTTGGCCCTTCCTCTTGTGTTTTTCTTTTGTACCTTGGCTTTCCATACTGCTTTCACTGTTCTACTGTTTTTTATTCTGGTTAGATGTCCAAACCATTTCAATGTCTGTGTTTGTAGTCTGTCCTTTAACGATTCCACTCCTAATTCTGCCCTGACAATTTCGTTTCTCACTCTGTCTCTGCGTGTGATGTCTTTCACTCTTCTTAGGTACTTCATTTCCATGGCCTGCAGTTTACTTTTTTGCGCATTTGATAACACCCAGCTTTCGCTACCATATGTCAAAATAGGTCTGTAAACTGTTTTGTACACTACCATCTTTGTTTTCCTCGATATTTCTGTTTTGCTTATGAATGAATTTGTTAGAGCATAGTACATCTTTGAAGCATTTGTGATCCTTTCATTTATTTAATTTTCCATACCACCTTCGTTGTCTATTCATATACGTAAGTATTTGAAGGTTTCAACTTGTTCTATGCCTTCCCCATTTAACACAATCTTGGTCTGGTGGTTTTGGTTTCCTATTACCATGATCTTTGTTTTATTATTATTTAGCTTCAACCTTCTCTTTGTTAGTTCTTGGTGGAATTCTATTTTTGTATTATTTCTTATTGTCAATTCTTTCAGATTCAAATTGATTTCCTTCAAAATGAGCCTGAAACAAAATTATGATGCACATTGATGAAAGTCACTTGCGTGTACGGAAATGTACTTCACAAATATTTGCTCTAAGGGGCAATCCTCCTCTATCAATACATGTTAACTATTTTAGTCTCCCGTCTAGATTCTTCGTTCTTTGGAGTATGGAGAACAATCTAACGCATGTGTTACGGTGTTAAAAGGGGAAAATTGAGAATTATTTAAGAGAGTCGATTATCTGGAGTAATACCGTCCTCCAAATAATAATAGAATATTTGGATTAAAAGAAGAGAAAGAGGAAATTGTAGACAATGTTGGGCCTGAAAATTTAATCAGAGAATATACACAGTTGCGATCTAGTTGGGGCCATTAAATACGTACCCAAATATAAAACTAATTATAATATGTATAGGCTTCCGATACATATTTTTACTGTTTCGAAACGAGATGAAGTTAAAAGAGCAGAGTTGTCACTAAATAAAATGTTTCCAATGCCAACTCGTACAGCTGTTTATCTACGAAAATCGCCATGTAAAGTAATATTTTAACAATGAGTGTACATAAAATGCTACTTTATTCACTAGTGAATAAAATAGTCCATAATCCATAAGACCTAACAAAATAAATACGTGCTACCATGGTAACTAGCACAAAAACAGGTACCTAACGTAATATTTATTTGAAATGATTTAATCAATTTCAAAACTTATCCATATACCTAAATGTAGATATTGGAGAACATTTTATATGCCACACGTGAATAAAGAAATTTTATCCACTCGGGGAAATTATCTCACTCGGCTTTGCCTCGTTAGCTAAAGCTTTGCCCTTATGGATAGAATTGCTCTTTATTCACTTATAGCATACATAACTATTAACCAAAACAAGAATGGACATCCTCACATGTTCATCGCATTAGTACGATTTTGGTAACGTTTGGTCCAAGGTTCACATTAAAACCAAGAAAAAAATTATAGCTGTAAAAATCATTCAAGACTTAGAGCGATTAACTGATACATTCTGTACAAATTTACTTTACTGGATTTTCCTTAGTTTTGTATATGTCTTTTATAAGTGGTTAAGCGTTTACGTTTGTCTACTCTAAACAGATGAAACACACATTCTTCAAATATATTTTCAAAATGTACGAAGTCTTCGAACGAAAATGGGGTTTTTTACAGAAATATGTATATGCAGTGAATTACGATGGGATAGTCTTATCAGTGCCATAGCTTGAGTATAGTATATGCAATTCTGAGCTACTCAATTATAATTACGATCTATACAGATGCGATAGAAATTCCTAAATAACAGGTAAAATCAAAGGCGAGAGAAGTTTTAATAGCTATACAAAAAAATCTAAACTTCTTAACCTTGAAACCATTTTTCTTGATTGTATTTGGGTATTTTTTAACATTTCTGGTGAAAAATATGCAATAACTATACTTTACTTTGAACCTCAATCCAAATTAGATGCCTATAATTAATGCTTTGACAATATTAACGTTTTTTTGCTTTACCCTCTTTGTCTGCTGACTGATTCATCTAAATTTATGTTGAGAAAGTTTGGATGATTTTCAAGGCGTTTCCGTGCTGTAGGTTGTTTTTATTCTTTTCTCGAAAACTGTCAAACAGTGTTGGCATTTTCATTCTGTTTTCAACGAGCGAAGTGATCCATTTTCGTAAACAGGGACGTTTGAATTAATTTACTGAATACAATGGATTTATATATTACCAATGTATTATTTTAACTTAAACAGTTAGTTTTCACAATATTATTATACTATAGTTAATTAATTAATTAGTTTCTTACAATATGTAAATTAAAAGGTTCGATGTCATAATGACAATCGTTTAATAATTATTTATAAACTGTCAAATAAGCGCATGTTGGCAGGTCTATAATGTTTAATATTATTATAGTTAAAAGCTATTTAAGTAACAGAGTATGTAAGAACCTATTAACATTTGAGGTAGGCAAGTACAAGCCAAGACGAAGTCGCGGCTTGTTGCCTGCCGAAAATGTTAATAGGCGATACATTCCGAGTTATCTTATTATATTTTTCCCGTTACTTATCGAAATTTTCCTAGATTTTTGAAAAAATCGTTTGGTTTGTGATCTGTCACCAGCATTAATTTTCGTGAGTCGTGTTACCTGTGAGTGTCACATGTCACACAAACACTTGCAATGATAAACAAAATGTCTAAATCTGCATTTTGCGTTGCTAATTTTATTATCCTAGGAACTTAATAATAATATTAAGTTTCGTTGTCAAGGGAAAGCAGCAAACAAATATAATCACCGACTTACACGTTTTGTTACTAAGGCTGTATCACTGATTTACATGATCAGCAGCGGGAAAAAAAAATGTATCTCGAATACGAAATGCTTTTGTATTATCATATGAATTTTTAAGGTTGTCTTCGGCTCGCGAGCATCTGTCATTTCGAATGCAAAGGTAGCATTTCGCATTGTAGATACGATACAAAAATATCTATTTGCGTTTTGATCACCGCGGTTCTATTTTTTAAACTGATTGGTTTCAAAAAGGCCCTGTCCTGGTTCTTCGAAGTCGATTGTAAATATTGTGAACAAACTATTGGTATGTTTCCAAGTCTTGTGTATAGTGATTAAAATATAGGAATGTGCTTCATCTTATAGTACAGTGGAGGTTTGGTTTTACAATGAGACTAAATTCACTAGATAAACAAGATTACGTTTTCGGTGCCATTTTAATATTCACACGTTTTGGATTTATTCTTGTTCTTGTATTTGCAGCAACTTGTGTATTCTAATTGTCTTCAAACAATTGTCAAATTAAGGAATGCAATACGTAACGCAATTAACACTATTAATGAACAACCATTAGTAAGTGGTGTATTTAACAGTTTTGTAAATATTTTATGTCAATGTATTAATGACAGGAGCCAACCGCCTTATGTAATTAAATTCGTTAAATGAGAAAATCAAGAAGTCAGTTATGGTAGGGATTTGGAATTTTGTAGTTCGAAGAAAGATAAAATACATAGACACTTATGCTTTATTCTCAGCAGCTAGCGCTACCATTTTTCTACCACGGCTTCAACTATTTTTGTCGCACTCCATTTATAAGAAAACACCAGTTACTTAATGCTTTCGAGCAGTCCGATTGCTTCCTTAATTCAGTGTGCAAGATCTGCATTTCACCACGAGATGCAATAACACATGGAAATACATTTGGCAACACCGATGGGTTACACAACGTGCAACAGATATAAATGTATACACAACCGGGCTAAATGACGAACTAAACATATCAACGGACTCACATGGTCCTATTGATATATAAAAAAATTAAACTTTTAAAAACATTACCCCTCTGAGGATGCTTTGGCTCGCATTGATAAAAAATTGCGTATAAAGTGATTGATATCTTCCGTATTGAATTTTTAAAGCCGGGTGGAACAACGGCCCAATAATGTAATGGGCTCAACAAGATACCATTTAGCGCTATATATATATAGATACAGTAATGGTACAAAGCTGAACCACCCGAGGGTATCTGTATGCACAATTCTGAACCAGCCTGACGGACCTGAACCATATATGTGGTTCTAAAAATTTCTTTAAGCTAACATCATTATTGGTGCAGTCTCTTTCTATTAGCTTAAGACTGGCTTCTTGCGTCTGAATCGGCTTTGCCGGGTTAAAAAGTCACCAGACCGTAGAAATTGCATGATTAAAATGGCTCAGGTTTGATAGATATATGTATTTTGAAGTTCGAGCGATGTGCGCATTAGGGATTGGCGCTGTTTTGAGTTGTGTATATAGTATATACTTTTCCTGATAAACCTGAACCAATAGATTTGGCAATACTGTATTTATGCTTTCGTTATTAAAAACCAGACCAAAATAATATATTAAAGGACAAGTTTCATTAGGAAGGTTTTGCATCACGAGTCCAAAGGACGAGTGTATAAATGACTTAGATTAGACTCTGATAGTTGACGAAGTAAAGACTTGTTTTCTTAACTACGGTCAGCTTCCTTTATTTTAGCTTTTAGTGAAAATGGCAGGCTAGCTGCCGAAATGCATATTTAGGTTCTACTTAAATATTTTAGTGGTAAGGGGTTATTTCTTACTATTTAAATAACTTATGACACGAGGTTTTTATTCAATTTTTTCTCTTTTTTGCCTTTTGAGCCCTTTTTTTTAAAAAATGACATATTTTGACATTTAAAACAAATGCTGTATAAACGAACTTATTTGGGTTGGTAATACTGTAAACGAATCAAAATTATGAAAAACCGCCACATTTTCGAAAAAATATCTTCAGACAAAAATTGTTCCCCACCGCGACTTCAGCTGTAATTGCAACTACACCGCACTAAAAAATCTGTATCAAATTTTCTCCTTGAATTTATGCCTGGAGTTTACTAGGCCCAAAAGTTGAAAGGTTTTGAAAATTATTTACTAAAGTTACATTCAAAACTTGTACTGCAATCTGTAACCGAACAGAAGATGAAGCTACAAAACTAATTTAAGAAACGGATAAAATATAAGCAAATTATTTTTACGGTGGGTACACAGGCATACACCGTAGGGTTAAAAATTCAGACAGGGAAGAAATTATTTTTTATCCGCAGTTAGAACCTCTGAAAGGTATAAAATACCAGATATTTAACTCCCATTATCTACGAAAGTTCGCTCTCGCCAGGATTTGAAACACCCTGTATACGTAAAACGTTTTTGTGAAAGACTACATATTTCCGTAGATAGTGTCTTCTATTTCGTCAAATAAATTTAGTACAATTTCAAATGTGAGCACGATAAGGAGAGGCCATGTACATTTAATGTTCAGAAGGAAATTTGCTGGAGATAACCGAAATAACTGTAAATTACTAAGAAATCAATGTTGAATTCCCTGAAATTTCATCAACTCACATCAACCTTTGGTTTATCGAGAAATTGGTAACAATGGAGGGTTTATTAAAAAAACTAATGTTAAAGATTGATATTTATTAATACACTATAATAAATAGGTAAGTAACGTTATTAACTAACTGACATTAAGAACGATATTTATTAAAATGATGTAAGTTAGTAACAAAGGTACATACTATAATTATATTATTATGTACAATAAACAATGACAACAACTAAAGGTAACCCCTTCCACCAAAATATTTAAGTAAAACCCAAATACGTGTTTGATGGGGTTTATTTAAATATTTTGGTGGAAGGGGTTACCTTTAGTTGTTATACCTATACCACCGTCTCCATTTATTCCAAACAATGACAAATACATACGTCGAAAATAAAAGTAAGTATGTAATAAAAAGTTGAAAAAACTTCAGTGTAAATATTATACACTACCGCTTTGATTGTTGTCCACTTTTTATCTTTGAATATCTTGGGGTAAGTATCAATTAGCTCCTCAACTTCGTCCCTCTTAGGCGGTACCTTGGTTTTAATGTGCTTTGCAAAGTAAGTGGCTATGATTTTCTTATGATTGTCATCCCAAGAAATTCTCTGATCTTGTTTTACTCATTTTTGTATTTTTAAATCATCTTGCTTACTTTCACTTGCTAGTTCCGAATTTGGCCTTTCAGTTATATCTATAAATCCTTGATGTGGTCCATCTTCTCCAACAAGCAGCTCATCAAACGGTTCTTGGTCATTTTCCAAAGGCCTCATATCAATGTTGATGTCATCAAGTTGCATACCTTTAAATTGCTCCGCTCCCTCTTGTGACATTAGTAGGAAAAGTTTAGACACCTTTGCGGTCTGATACAAATTATCCGGCAATCTATAAAAATTATAATGTGTATTCAAAGTATGCCCCACGAAATTTGATAGCTGCTCCTAATTTTTTTTCAAAAGTTAACTAATTGTGTCACGGTGGCAAGATGTTTCCTTAGCTTTGTTGCACTTATACTGGAGGGGTTGTCTATACCACATTTTTGCGCATACTTATATAAAAGTTTCGTTCCGTCCACACAATTACCAGCACTATGAAAAGTATAATCATTATTAGTAATAAAATTGTTTCGAATTTCCACTAAATAATCCAAATATTTTTTCATGCCACGTGAGAGCAGTAATGGGACCTCGCGACCTCTTATACCTCTAATCACAATACGGCTGTAGGAATTTGAAAGTATTTTCTCCGTTTCTGTAAGACAGTTCTGGAATTCGTTTTCCGCTTGGTCGTCGAAATTAACAGATTGGTATGTCTGCACTTTTAATTGCGCTACTTCTCCCAGTCTTCTTCTATTTAGAAAAATAATTTGACAATAGAGTACTTCTTTAATAAGGGTATTATAAGCTGAGGAATCAGTTGCATGTAATTTTTAGGTGTTTATACTTTTCATGAAACATTGTTTGTAAAAACTCATTCAACTTTTTTAAGTATGATTTGAGGGGAATTAGCTCAGTTTTGTTCCATTGTTTTTCCTTTAAATTTGTTGCAGCGTGGGCGGATATCTCGTTAGACCACTGAGACTTAATAAGTGTTTTCACAATTTTTAGTCCTTTCCATTGGTCATTTGTATCAGACTGCTGTAGGAGATGAATGTAGGCTAGATCACAGCATTTCTTAAGAAGTGTACCGAAATTCATCGCTAAAGTTGGAGATTCGTACTTATCCAGGTCAGGATGATAACAAGCCAGTTTTGAAACCCCATCAACGATAAGACTGAAATGACATGGATGCAGCACATCAATTAGCTCTTTTATAGATTCATTTTGCAGCCGGCAAATTGCAACAGTTTAGCTAATCACCTCATATTTTGCCTAACAAAGTCTAAATTTCCTTTGCTTTTTCTGCCCTTTTCATAGTTGCATAACAGAAAATCTTTTTTTACCACCATATTTACATCATCAGATCGGATTCGTGGAAATAACTCTTTCTTTAATAGCTCATTATGTTTTAAGAATGTACCCAGTAAAAGGGTGGTATGGCCATCACTTTGGGAGGTTTGTCTTCTGAATTTTTTTTAATTCTCGATTTTCAGAACAACGCTTTGTATGCCTATATAAGAACCTTTTCTTATAAAATCCAAAACAGTGTGCACAAGGAAGGTACTCTCCTGGCGATGATCCACAAGCTGCTGATACTTTCACTGGTCGAAGTGTGACGTTTGCTCTGTTTTGGATGAAATTTCCTCGTTTCCTTAAAGTTTACAAGGGTTTTTTTCTATCTTTAGAATTTGCAGCAAATGATAATATACATTGAACATCAACTTCAGCTGCATGCCAGGTAAACAAAATTTCGTTTGTAATATTGCACGGCCGCTTACGAGAGGGCACCTCCAATTATAATATTGCTTATCACATCCTGCCGGCTGTGAATCATTATGAAGCATTTGTAAGATGACCTCGTTATCAAATAAATACAATTTATTTGTTGTAATGTACAATTAATTCATTTCAGAAATATCCACCTTAAAATACTGAAATCAAAATGCAAAAATTTCTGAAATCTTAATTTTGTATCTTTTCCGGAAAACTGATAACAGTAACATAATCCTCGAGTAAATAAAAACTATAAATAACTTTGTATTAACTGTGGCAACGCTGGAATGGTTCAGAACAATTCGTTCAACTATATAAAATTGTATATTTTGGCTCAGGTTGGTGCGAAAATATACTGGTTCAACATGGTGTGGTTAATATAATAATATGAGTAATTCCAACTTCTTTATTTCTATGTATATGTTACAGATTCGGTTCTCCCACCCCATATATACACCCGAATATGTAATTCATTTTTTTCTATTTTTTCTACAAATAGCTGGAGCAGGATAGTATGGAATACCTAATGGTTCAGGTTTAATAGAAGGATGTATATATATATATATATATATATATATATATATATAGAGACATAGACGGTCATTATCCAGCCCATAGGATATATTTAATGTACGCTGTGTATCCCAATCATACGGTGTTGAGCCCAGGTGAGGGCTCATCAACGAATTGACATGTATATGTAGTTCATTCAATTGAAACGTGCACAAAGAATACGTACGTGTGGCCCGAAATTAGGCAACACTGTACGGTATGCTAATAGTCTGACTTTTCGATGTAATCTTACACCAGTTGATTAAATGAACGTGTCGGAATTCTCTATTAAATTTTTATATGACAATTATTTGATATTAGTAGGGTAAATTTAAAATAAAAATCTCGTACAATAATAATGGATCGTAAACAATGAATATAAGTAAATGTCTATTTATATTAAACGGAAACATACACTTTGTTTGTAAATGTTTTAATTTTGAACATAACACTTTAGTACCTATACATTTTACTGTACATTCATTACATATTTTACAAGAACACGCATGGCAACGAGTTTACTGCTGCAATGAAACTGTAAATTGCTAACGCATTTCTGATTTTCAACGCTACTCAAATCTAAGACTTCTTAAGTTTCGTAACCTATAAAATAATTTTCTTTATAATATACTCTATACATAACTCAACTTTTATATTCAGCTACCACAATCACATACATTTCTGGCACATGACTGTATAGTACTAGCTTACAGAAGTATAAGATTGAGCTAAAAATAACAGTTATATATTTAATATACCGGGTGACAATAATGAGACCGGGCCATGCCTCTATCTCCTTTACTTATGGATGAATTTGGATGAAAATTGATACAAAGATGCTAGATATAATTTGGGATTGACATAGTATAATCAAAATGACAGACTTTCGATTTAAACCGGAAATAACACTAACATTGAGTTTTTAAATGCATTTTATCATATATTTTGTTTTTCGCAATCTACGACTCAAATTACATGCAAGAGTGGTGTTACATTACACAGAAATATTAAAAAAAATTAATTAATAATTCTTCAATTTTAGATAGGTAACGAAAAAGTAGTGCACGATGCATATCGTTAGATTGGTAATTACATTTTCTGTTTAATGACAAAATGGCCCTTTGTAGGTGTCATTTAAAAAAGTGACTTTTTCTTTAAAAAATGTGTTTAGCAAATTTTGTTCTTTTATTAAGGGTTTGTTATTAACTTTATTGATAAAATATCTATTATTATTAGTTGCTATAGTTAATTAAAACAGATTTTTAAGTCACACCCTTCTACCGTAAAAATAAAATTAAAAAAAATCAGTTTGAAAAAATGAAAATTTTGCGAGACTATTAGTATGTAATTTGACTTGTAGATTCCGAAAAACATAAAATATATAATAGGGTGATTAATTTAAAAAATAAAAGTTGGTGTAATTTCCGGTGTAACCGAAAGTCGGACATTTTGACTATATCCATCGGTCATTCATAAATTATGTCTAGTATCTACATTTAAAATCTGATCCAAATCGATTCATAAATAAAGAAGATATAAGCATGGCCCTGTCTCATTGTCACCCGGTATACTAAACCAATTCTTAAATCACAGATTTTTGCTTGCGTATTTTCGCTTTTTTGGAGGAGGGCTTTACAAATTTGCAGCTGTAATAGTGGGAATGGAATTTTATTTGAATAATTTATTTCTTATTGCTAATTCTTTCAGATTCAAATTCCTTTCTTTCAAATGAGCCTGAAACAAAATTATGATGCATATTGATGAAAGTCATTTGTGTGTGCTGAAATGTACTTCACAAATACTTGCTCTAAGGGGCAATTCTCCTCTATCGATACATTTTAACTAGATATGCCTCCCTTCTATATTATTGGTTCCTTGGAGTATGGAGAACGATCTAACCTCATTTTCGGAACGATTGCTGCAACAGGACACACTGCAACCCGGCATTTTCTATCTATAATTAATACTTGTTGATTTTTAAAATATGAAGTATCTACTGAATTCATACAAAAAATGAAAAGAACACTGCAAATAAGCACAACTTCGAATTCGAACTAAATTATTTGACATGCGCACAGCTGTTGATTTATGGTGCATTTGCCATATTGACTCCAAAAATACAAAACACTGGCGCCATTAATTGCAGTACTCGATTAATATAGGGACTCTATTCTTTATCAGAGCAGTCGAAAAAACCCTTGGTTTACAAAGTACCGCAATGGCGGCCATATTGTTTCAGAAATGACATCCTTCAAAGAAATATGAAAATTCATTAGATACGATATTTTGCAATTTTTTCGTTATACTTATGGAAACAACAAGAAACATAGCAGCGAATCATTCTTTTAGGTTGGGTTTTAATAATTTACTTGCTATCTGATAACACATCGACAACTTCTAACCATGCAATTTATATACTAAACTTGTCAAAATGACATTACTTATATTCTGACAGATATAATTGACTGAACGATGCCATTTCTAAAACAACATGGCCGCCGTTCCGGTACTTTGTAAACCAAAAGTTTCTTTGACTGTTTTTTTTTATATGTGCATTTGTTTTACCAGATATTGTACTCACGATCTTTGAAGCAGGAGTGAAGAACTCAGGATGCTTAACCACGGCTTAGTACATTGTCACCAAGCCCGACAGAAAGTGCATGCTTTGAGTATTTCCCGGAATTTAAAAAAAATGGTTTTCGGGAAAATATGTCTCAAGTCACACTGCATTTAAAAACTCACAATAGTTTCGTAACTAGCCTGTAGGAAGTTGGATGAACTTAACACATTAAGTATGCATTCAAAGCAAGCGTGTATTGTAGTAGGTACTGAAGCATTTACGAACATATTTTAATTAAACATTTTGCATATACCCCTAGAATAAATTATGCAAGTCGTTTTTGATAATTTTAATAGTTAAATTTGACCAGAAGTACTCGATTAAAGAAAAGTGTGTAAGCGGTAGGTACCGAAGAAGATTTTTACATGCAAACCTTTGAAAAACATAATGCCTTGAAATTAAAGTCACAAATTGTGAACTACGGTCCTGGTATACAAATTTACATAGAGATAGGAGCAAAAAACTGAGGTAAACAATGATTTTTACTCGTATAACTCCACAACGAGGCATTGTGCCACCACATTTTACAGATATTTGTCTTCCTTACTTTGTATTAGAGTTTGCAATCCCGCAGTAAAAATGCAATACTTACCGGAATTTAGGGACCGGCTACTATGAGTTGAATAAAATATAACAGGTAGATACAGTCACAGAAACAATATAGCTGCCACAATCGTTTTTTCAGTGCAAGTTTATCAAAGTCCACTAGCTTAGCAAGAGATAACGCTAGAAGAAACTAAAAAGCTATAGTCGGCATGAAAATGGAAGGGCTCCTGGAACTGGTGGCATCTCTGTTGGACTTTTAAGGCACGGACCAGAAAAATTTTATAAACTTCTCACTTACATATTTAATTTGTTCCTAAGAGGAGAAGAAATTCCAGTTGAGTGGAAAACGGCATACATAACTAAAATCTACAAGAAAGGGGATAAAACAAACTCTGGTAATTATAGACTACTGAGTGTTACAAATTCGCTACAAACAATTTATGGAAAAATAATAAAAAATAGGCTCGAGAATGAAGTTGCAGATATAGATGAGCAAAGTGCATTCCGTGCTGAACGATCTGTGGTAGACAACCTGTTTTGCTTAAAGCAACTGACAGACAAACGACTAGCGTGTAATCTCGAGACCCATATGTATTTTACAGACCTAAGGAAAGCCTACGACAGTGTCCCATTATTTAAATTATGGCTGGTTATGCGACAAAGAGAAATTAAGGAAATCTATATTCAGGCTATACAAAAACGTTACGAGCCCAGAATCATATCATTTGGGCCATATCAGTATAGCTCTTAAATTTTCTGATGTAATATTTGGAGTTCGTATATTTCATTCGCTATAATACGATAATTGCAGTTGTTTGTAAATTTTGCCACAGGAATTACGAAAATTCAACAAATTGACATAGCTTTACCACGTACCATTTTACAAAAAGAATACAGACACCAGACTGTCTATATGTTATTAAACAACAAACAGCTTGTTTCACTGCATCCAAAACATGTTAAGGTGAACGAAATGGTATTTATTTGATCATATGATCCAAATGAAATGATTCGGTAATTTACTTAGTGTTTCCCGACTATCTTTTGTAATTTGTTATTGCTAAAGCTGTTTAAAATATTTCTAAAAACTCCTACAATTATGATGTACGAATATTGACCAAAAAGATTTTCTTTTGTGGGTACAAAATAAAGATACCTGAAAAATTTTAACTGGGCCAAATGATGTGATTCTGGGCTTGTATAGTAATATGACGAGTCATGTCAAAACAGAACAACTATCAAATAAAATAAAAGTTACAAAGGGGCTTCGACGAGGAAATTCGGGGAAATTACCTCACTCGGTTGTGCCTCGTGCGCTAAAATTTTCCCCTTATGGATAAAATGCCTCTTTATTCACTTGTAGCATACATAACTATTAACCAAAACAAGAATCATCCTCACATGTCCATCGGATAAGTACGACTTCGGTAACGTTTGGTCCAAGGTTCACATTAATAGCAAGGAAAAAATTATAGCGGTAAAAATCATTCAAGACTTGGAACGATTAACTGATATATTCTGTACAAATTAACTTTATTGGATTTTCCTTATTTTTTATAGGTATCTCTTTATAAACAGTTAAGCGTATACGATTGTCGAAACAGATGAAAACAAACATTCTTCCAATTTAATATCAAACTGTACGAAGACTTCGAACGAAAATGGGAGGTTTTTACAGAAATATGTATGCGACGGATTACGATGGAATAGTCTTATCAGAGCCATAGCTTGAGCATAGTGTATGCAATTCTGAACTACTCAATTATGATTACGATGTATACAGATGTGATAGAAATTTCTAAATAACAGGTAAAATCACAGGCGAGCGGTGTTTTAATGGCTATACTAAACAAATATACATTTAAACTTCTTAATCTTGAAAATATTTTTCTTGGTTGTATTTGGGTGTTTTTTAACATTGCTGGTGAAAAATATACAATAACTGTAGTTTACTTTGAACCTCAATCCAAATGTGATGTCTATAATTAATGATTTGATGGTAGTAACGATTTTTTGGCGTTACCCTTTTTGTCTGCTGACCTTTATCAACTAAATTTATGTTGAGAACGTTTGGATGATTTCAAGGCGTTTTCGTGCTGCAGGTTGTTTTTATTCGTTTTTCGAAAACTATTACACAATGTTGGCACGCATTTTCATTCTGTTTTCGACGAGCGAAGTGATCCATTTTCGTAAACAGGGACGTTTAAATTAATTTAGTAAATAAAATAAATCTACACTCCCCTCCAAAAAACTAGTTCATTGTTTTTAAGTATATTTTTATACAACAGATACTTTTTAAATGTCTGAATAGGCATTTTAAATTTATTTAAGTATGACTTAATAATATAGTGACCTTATGTCACGCTTAGTAACAATTAAAATGTGTGTTTGTTTCGCTTAAAACAATTTATTAATTGTTTGCTGTTTTAGAAAGTTTATGCAAGATCTCATAAGCAGCATGCCACGACGAATGGAAACTGAAATAAGAGCTAGAGGTAGAAATACACAGTACTAATCAAAGGTGAATTGTTTTTTTGTTTTTTTGAAATCAAATTGTTGTTTTTCATATTACATATCTTTTCATTTTCCTCATCTTTTTAATAAAAAAAATTGCCAATTTTTATTATTATTATGTCATTAAGCAATACTGACGGTATATATTACGAAGGTATTATTTTAACTTAAACAGTTAGTTTTCGCAAT
This sequence comes from Agriotes lineatus, assembly GCA_940337035.1. NCBI lineage: Eukaryota > Metazoa > Arthropoda > Insecta > Coleoptera > Elateridae > Agriotes > Agriotes lineatus. The sequence continues at coordinate 122,540 of CALNHX010001151.1, read as the reverse complement.
ATTATTATACTATATAGTTAATTAATTAATTAGTTTCTTGCAATATGTAAATTAAAAGTTTCAATATCACTATGACAATCGTTTATTAATTATTTATAAACTGTCAAATAAACGCATGTTGGCAGTTCTATAATGTTTAATTATAATTTTCTTAATATTACTGCAGTTCAAAAAATGTATCTCGAATATGAAATGCTTTTGTATTATCAAACGAATTTTTAGGCTCGTCTTCGGTTTGCTAAAAAATCTGTCATTTCGAATGCAAAAGTAGCATTTCGTATTGTAGATACAAAAATATTTATTTGCGTTTGGTCACCGCGGTTCTATTTTTTGAAACTAATTGGCTTCAAAATGCCCCTGTTCTGGTTCTTCGAAGTCCATTGTAAACATTGCGAATATCGTGGTAGCTGAGGTGTGAAATGCATGTTTGTATCATAATACATTGTATTAGGATTTGGTTGAACTCATTGAAAGTATTGCACTTGTCCCGTAGAACATTGTCCGTTTCTTCGATTTGCACAGCACACTGATAAAATGCTACAGTGGCGGTTTGGTTTTACGATGAGACTAAATTCATTACATAAACAAGACTACGTTTTCGGCGTCATTTTAATATTCTCCCGTTTTGGATTTGTTCTTGGACTTGTATTTGCAGCAACTTCTGTATTGTAATCGTCTTCGAACAATTGATGCAATACGTAACGCAATTAGCACTATTAATTACCAAACAATCATTAAGTGGTGCATTTAACAGATTTATAAATATTATAGGTCAATGTATTGTTAATCAGCCACCTGGATTATGTAATTAAATGTTAACTGAGAAAATGAAGAACTCAGTTATGGTAGTTATTTGGAATTTTGCAGTTCGAAGAAAGATAGAATACATCCCTTTTATTCTCAGCAGCTAGCGCTACCATATTTCTACCACGCCTTCAACAATTTTATTGCACTCCACTTTACTTATAAGAAAACACCACTCATTTAATGCTTTGGAGCGGCCCGATCGCTTCCTCAACTCTGTGTGCAAGATCTGTATTTTACCACGTGATGCAATAACACATGGGAATACATTTGGCAACACCGACGGGCTACACAACGTGCAACAGATATAAATTTATACACAAACGGGCTAAATAACGAACTAATCATATCAACGGACTCACATGGTCCTATTAATATATAAAAAAACTAAACTTTTAAAAACATTACCCCTCTGAGGTTGCTTTGACTCGTAATGATAAAAAACCGCATATAAAGTGATTTATATCTTCCGGACTTAATTTTTAAAGCCGGGTGGAACAACGGCCCAATAATGTAGGGGGCTCAACAAGATACCATTTAGCCCTATATATATATATATAT
>CALNHX010001151.1:0-121152 GCA_940337035.1 Agriotes lineatus | reverse complement strand
GCGTATCCATTGTGCAATTAATATTAAAAAAATGCATCATCTCTTCCGCCTTCTACCAAATGACTGCACGCCACTCTCATGGACCGTCTGCGGACTAAGGTATTTGTAATTGCAACCATTTAAACATAGTAACTGTCACTTGTGCGAGCGTTGCTGCTTTGTGCTCAACTTTATGTGGGCTGATGCATGCCCCCTTGCTTGCTTGTCGCGGCTTTTGAATGCCGGTTTGAGGCCACCATGCTGCAAGACGCTACTTTGGTAGCCTGCTAGTAAGTTCATGTGCGCGAGTTTTGCGTTTCATCGCCTAAATAACTAAAGAACTCTGCGATCATGATTTGGTGTTACGTTTGTGCTAATTTTTAATTCAGTAACGTTAGGTGCGCGAGTTTTGCTATATTGTACCGATTAATACCTAAATAGAATTAACGCCTCGCCGTGCTGGGCCTGGCGCGCCAAAATTAGCCTGTTACGGTATTAAAACAACTTTACGACACCCACCCAAGGTGAGCATCGCACCACGGAATCAGTCCTGGAAAACTGGCACACTTGCCCTGAGATTTGCTAGAAACAGGCTAAAGGGCCACGGCTGGAACGCTCAGGGAGTCGGGCGTGAGTCACACGATACGTTCTGGGCAAGCGTGTTGAGGCATATATATAGGGTACGTCAAAATTATGAGGGCGCCACCAAGCCTGTCTTAGCTCGAATAACCGGGCCTGGGCGGTTAAACGGGAGCGAAGTATTCAAGATACTCCGTCGATAAGAATTCTCATGAGCTGCAAGCTCAAATAACAATTTCGTACTGGAATGGTAATATTGGGACTCTTTGGCCGAGACTGCGCAATCACTGGACCTACCGGCACGCTCTGATCTCTCACGTCTCGCCGTACACCAATCTTTACATTGTAAAAGGCGCTATCTGAAACAAAGCATGCACAGGTCGAATAGGAATAATACGTCCCTTAACTAAATATGCGTCTATTGATCGCTAATTACATCTGGGCAACAAATCGTGCCGCCAAGCTTATGTTACTACTTACGTTAAGCATCAGCTGATGGACGCGCTATGCTAATGAACATGTTAGAGTACAGTTGAGAAATACGCGCTCCGGCAAAAGGGCGCGTTAGTGCGCGATAACAGTCGCCGACCTGCGGTTAACACCTAGGAAGCAAAGCACAAAGCCCTCGCAAACATAAACAAAGAAAAACTCGAACAGCTTAGGGCGCGCCAGGTCCAGCACGGCGAGGCGTTAATTCTATTTAGGTATTAATCGGTACAATATAGCGAAACTCGCGCACCTAACGTTACTGAATTAAAAATTAGCACAAACGTAACACCAAATCATGATCGCAGAGTTCTTTAGTTATTTAGGCGATGAAACGCGAAACTCGCGCACATGAACTTACTAGCAGGCTACCAAAGTAGCGTCTTGCACCATGGTGGCCTCAAACCGGCATTCAAAAGCCGCGACAAGCAAGCAAGGGGGCATGCATCAGCCCACATAAAGTTGAGCACAAAGCACCAACGCTCGCACAAGTGACAGTTACTACGTTTAAATGGTTGCAATTACAAATACCTTAGTCCGCAGACGGTCCATGAGAGTGGCGTGCAGTCATTTGGTAGAAGGCGGCAGTCTGTGGCAGCTCAATCGCCAAAATACGGCATTAGGGGTAAACGGGCTGGAATCCGCCAAGATGGCGACGTTAGGACGCTCTCCTGAGACCACGCTACAGCGACAAAAAGGCCTACTTCGTCCTGCCTAGAAAGATCCTCGAAACAGCGAGTTGCAAGGGGAAAGCCCCCTTTCTCACCAACGCAGAACTGGCCCCAAGAAGCCTTTCACACACCTACGCCTCGACGTAAAGACGTGCCACTCACACAACCACACGCGACCTCCTTCGATCAACGGCCAGAGCTGAACTCTCCTAATGCGAAACTGTTTCTATACCTTAATCGCTGCAATAACGCGGGGACACCTTGCCGTAATGGCACATATTGAAGAGACGGCGTCGGCGCCTCGCAACAAGGCGAGGCGCCGCCAAACTTAAAATCAACACACTTGCGACTGTCTCGATTGACGACCCGTAACGGAATGAATCCCCCGCAAGGAGCGTTACGACGCTTAAAGTGGCGTGAGCCAAACGGCCTTGCCACGTGACTCTCGGCAGCCAATGGCGATGCGCTCCACAAAACAAAAAAATTCCGGTATCAAAGGCAGCCAATGGCGAAGCGCCTCAACGGAATGACTTCTAGAAGTTTCGGAATTCTTGCGAGTGATAACACCCGGCTGCCAAAGTAGCAGCAAAGGGGTGCTCCAACTGACGAGAAATACTGCGTTTGGGGTCAAATATGTGCAAAATCATTATTGTAGAATTAGGCGATGGAGCCAAATAAGTAACTAAAAGGGTTTAGCATACGGGCACGCTGCCCTAAAGCCTAGGTGGCTACTTAAAATACCAAAATGACCTGAATCAAATGTGCGGAAGATGAGATTGTACTTGTGCGCAAAAATTGAGAATGGTTTTAAAATAGCAACAAGTTGCCCTAAAGGCGTGAAATGCAATTAAGCATCTACAACAGCAAAATGACTTAACAACTTTACCAGCTGGTTACACATTAAACAGTTAAAACTAACAAGCAAAATTAGAACTAATATAATCACTATTAACAGGACACTTGTGAAGCTGAAAAAAGAAACAGGAAAATGGGATTAAAGATTAATAAAAACAAAACAAAAAACATGCATGCAACTAGACAAAGCAGGGACAGAGTTAAGCAGAACGTGACAATGAACGAATATAATTTTGAACATGTGCGAGATTTCAAATATCCAGGAGTCTTAATCACAAGCAGCAGACTATAACGTTACCGAAGAAATTAAAAGAAGAATACAGAATGCAAATAGGTGTTACTACGCGCAACAAGAAGTTTTCAAGTGAAAACAATTACTAGGACATCGAAGAAACAAATATACAAAACAAGTCATAAGACCGATACTAATGTAGGGATGTGAGATCTGGACAATTACCAAACAACACGAAGACATGCTTACACGATTTTAAAGAAAAATACTTAGAATATATCAGCGTACCATATAAAGACTCTAAAACATAACAGTTTCTAATAGGGAAAAAAGAGGAAGTGCGAACACTATACGTATAGGAACCCAGATATCAAAAAAATTAAATCGCAACTTCTCAGATGGGCGTCGCATGTAGATAGACAACCAGAAGATAGAACTGTACGTCTAGCATAGCAATGCATACCAAAAGGGAAGGAGTCTATAGGTGGACAACGTCACAGATGGAATGATAAAATCGAAAGATCACAGAAAACGAACACCAACTCATGACAGATAGAGCAAAATGGAGGCAAATAGTGGCATCAGGTAAGACCCACCCAGGGTTGTAACACTACGGAGTAAATAAGTAAGTATTTAAAACACCATTCAATTAATTGTTACACTTGGCCGCCCGTCCTAGGGCGAGGAGTGGAGTCAAAAGCAAAGACACTGTCAGTTTACAACTCTAAACTTAAAAATTCAGAGGTTTGGAGATGCACGTCCAGACTTCAAACCTTTAAGGCAGGGTGCAACTACGGATACCCCTAAATCCTCTTCTATTTCAGACCAGGGTGCGTCCTCGGACACCCCTCCGTCACAAGTAGAAGAGCCGCCGCTACCATAGCAGTTATACGAAGAGAAAGCTTTACAGCCCCCCACCTCCATGAATACCCTTTATGAGGAGGAGAGGGAGTTGATGAATATGCTTCTAGTGTCTGCGTCGGACACCGAGGCCGAATAATTTATTGTCGATCTCATGTCCACCCAACCTGAACTAAACATTGTGCAAATTAACCTGCAACACTGTCGAGAGGCTGCTGTTACTCTACGCAGACAGCTCGACAGCCCGCAGGACACTGTCGCTTTAATACAAGAACCTTGGATTGTAGAATCTAAGATCTGTTGATTAATTAACCGTAATGGCTCTGTTTTTTCAGATGGCACCCATGACAAACCAAGGACGTGCATCTACTGTCCCAAGCATTTACAAGCCTTTGCTTTGCCACACATTTGTATGCGTGATATTAAGGCGATACATATGAGCTGTAGTATAAGCGAAGGGAAGGAAGGTGTAATTTTCGCATCTGTATACCTCAACAGTGACTCAATTGACTTTCCACCTAGCGCGGAGTTGACTGGTGAACTACTGTGATAGAAACAACAAAAATTTAATTAATGGCTGTGATGTAAATGGTCACCACGTTTCGAGGGGTAGCAGTGGCATGAAGATCCGAGGTAGGTTTCTACTTGAGTACCTAATAAGTACAAACTCAGAAATACTGAACCGTAGATGTGCACCAACTTCTGTCACAACGCGTAGCCAGACTGTGATTGGTGTCACTCTGGCTTCTTCAGATATTTCCAATAATATTGTGGGCTGGAAGGTATCACCTGTTGTGTCGATGTCAGACCAGAGATGGCTTTGTTTCAGATTATCTGAAACTACAATATCAAATCCCTAGGCGGACTGACCAACTATCTTACAAGATAGATCTGGAAGCTCACCTCGTGGTTTCGGTTTTCCCAGAAAAGATATATCAAGTAGAGGACTTGCAAATCAGTGTGGACATCCTGCAGAACTCGATCCTACAATCCTATGAATCATCATGCCCCTTAAGGAAACTCGATAGGATGAAATTACTATTGGTTAAACTCTATAAAAAAGTAAAAAGAATTAAAATCACCAGTGACTGGGGGGTCTACAAAGACGAAAAACGTTTATATTAAAAAGAAATCCGCCAGAAACAGAGGGACCTTTGGAAAACGTTTTGCTGCGCCCCACTGCCTCAGCGGCTGAAGAAGATCCTTTCTAAGGATCCAAACCAACAGCCAGTCTGTCTCAGATGGTTCTTTTACAACCAAACCCGAAGAGGCAACGGGAGTGCTAATTCAAACACATTTTCCAGGCTGTATTGTCATCCCTGACAATGTATGACCAAGACTCAAGATCCCACCTCTCTCAGAGGTGGATTGAAATGTGGCGGACCAGGTCGTACGGGGTGATAAGGTAACCTGGGCTCCTTTCTTCCCTTCAAGTCGCCAGAAATGGACGGCATCTTTTCAGCCCTACTACAATGGGGACTGGAGCTGATGCTTGTTCACTTCTTGCGCATCTACCGGGCATGTATCGCTGTTCATATATACGGGAGAGCTGGAGAGAAGTGAAGGTAGTTTTTATACCTAAACCAGGCGCACTGATTATACCCAGATGAAATCATATAGTCCCATTAGTTTTACATTCTTCTTACTAAAGACGCTTGAGAAACTTTGGGACAGAGAAATACAGGAAAGAGTGCTGGTTTTAAGCCCATAGCACTTGAACCAACACCCCTATATCTCAGGGAGATATACTGAATTGGCGCTCCATGTGATAGTGAACTGGATTGAGAGATCGCTAGACAATAAAATGTCCACTCTGGCAATTTTCATTGATATTGAAAGAGACTTCGACAAAGCTTCCTTTGAGAATATTAACTCTGCCTTACGCAGACATGGTGTGGCACCCACTCTCTATGAACGGATAAAACATATGCTTACGATGAGAGCAGTACAATTTAATATAGGAGACAACTCCATTAGAAGTGTTGTAAGGAATGGCTGCCAACAAGAGGGGGGGGGGGGTTCTCTTAACTACTGTGGAATATAGTAGTGGACAGCCTTCTACGCACACTCAATGATGCTGGATTCTATACTACTGGATATGCGGGTGCCATCGTAATCCTCATTACTGGGAAGTTCGAGGGCACGCTCTGTAACTTGATTTAGACGGCCCTTTGGATAACAGAAACATGGTGTAATAAACAGTCACTCTCTGTCAACCCTTCAAAGACAGAAATAGTACGTTTCACAAAGAAAAGTAAAGTTGGACCTTTACGTAGACCTCTCCTATTTAACACTACTCTCAGCTTTTCAGACTGTCAAATACTTCGGAGTTTTTTTTTTTTTGACAAACAGCTGAATTGGGAGAAACATTTGAAAGTAAAAACTGAAGAAACATGTTTGGCATTCTGGCAGTGTAGCCGCGCTGTGGATAATTCTGTGAACTCTCCCCCCTCCCCCTACCCCCAATTACCTTTTGGCTGTATACTGCCGTGATTAGGCCCATGCTATGTTATGGAGCACTTGTTTGGTGATCTAGGGTCAGACAGGCTACGACAGCAAGTAAGCTAGGACATGTGCAACGTCTTGCCTGTCTTAGATCTACAGGTACTCTACGCTCAACCCCCAAGGCCGCATTAGAGTGATCTTATGCCTTCCACAACTTGATCTATTTGTGGAGAAAGTAGCCGTAAGGGCCGCCTTGAGACTGTGCTATAAGGGGCTGTTGCACACAGCAGGCAATGGAGGCAGGCATACCCGCATTCTGAATGAGGTCGTCGACAAGATCCCTCTTTTGGACGCTATAATAGACTAGGTACCTCTCTCTACAATATGTCTTCAATAGACAATTTAATGTCTACTATATATCCATCTTTACTGACGGATCTAAAACAAAGTATGGAACGGGTGCTGGAGTTTTCTCTGACGATCTCAACCTCCGCCAAAGCATAACACTAGGCAAAATGGCCACTGTCTTCCAAGCGGAGGTGATTGGAATAATGCATGGTGCAGAAGCAATTCTTGAAAGAAGAATCGAAAATCAATATATTGGTAACTTCAGTGACAGTAGAGCCGCTTTACTAGCCTTGTGCAGCATTTTTCAACTGCACAAGGTTCAGCTGTGGTACTGCACTATCGTGAAGCTCTTCAGGATATCTCAAAAAATAAAGTCGTCTCCTTTGTATGGGTGAAAGGACATGACGACAACTACGGCAATGAGGAGGCCAATGAGACTGCGAAACTGGTTTCTCTGGGGGCCAGAACCCGTAATCCTTATATCCCTGACAACATTAAGCTCTATGCTATATCAAAAAATCTGAAACAGCTTTACACGAAGATCAGTTACTTAGCATGCAAAGCTGTCGTTAAGCAAGGGCTGCTACTACAGCGTCCTCACCAAAGACCGCCAAATATTGCTTGCAACTGTGCCGAAGGAACTCACGACTAGTTGTGGGTATCCTGTCTGGACACTGGACTCTAAACCAATATATGCAAAGGATGGGCCCGGTGGACATCCCAAACTGTCACGGATGCAACGAGGATGAGACAGCAGATCACGTTTTGTGCCACTGCCTAGCTCTCGCAAGAGTCAGACGATCCATGTTGGGGGACCTCTGGCCCAATATGTTTAGAATCAGCAACACCTCAGTTTCGGTGGTCCTTAAGTGCATTCAAAGAATTGGATAGCTTGAGTGATGCCCAATTTGGAGAGCTACTAGAAGGTAGCACAATGAGCTCACTTAATGCGACCTAAGTGCGTGTGAGGTAACTCACCCCCCACATATTATATAATCCAGAATACCAGAACAGAGCACTAACAGAGGAATAGCAATTATTCAGGAGTGGAAGGTCATATAAACCTCTGTATTTCTGCTTCTTCTATATAAAAAAGACATAGTCAAAACGATCGAAGACATTTATCATTACAACACAATAGAAGCAAGAAGGGCCATTTACAGACCCTGTAGATGCTGGCACACGAAAAGATAAGGAGACTCCTTAGGCCCCATTTTGTTTAATCTAGTAATGGATGAGATTATCAAAAAAAGTAAAATTAATCAGAGGATATCATATGGGCAATAAACAATTGAAAATTCTATGTTATGCAGATGACAGGGTACTGATAGCTCCGAACAAAGATGACTTTCAAAGAATGAGGTGCGCATTGAAAGTAGAAGGTAATTTAGAAAAAAAGATAGAAGGATGCCAGAACCTGGATTTACCAAACTGGCATAAGGCCAACCATGGCGTATACCGAAGAGGAAAAAAGAACGGAGTCCGCAGAAATGAAAATTCTCAGACGTATAGAAGAAGAAACGGGATTAGAAGTGAGAAAATAATAAGAGGCATATGACAGTTGAGAATATCAATGAATGGACAAGAAAAGGGTCGACAGAATGGAACAGCCACGTTAACAGACTAAATGAAAATAGACTAGATAGTCAAAATAGTCAAAGACTATTCACCGATAGAGCGTCGTTCAGTGCGTCCAAGAAAACAATGATGGAATGACAACCTATTGGAGGCTCATCATTTTGAGGCCCGCTAAAGAAAAAATAGACAGAATGTTGTCTATATAGAAGAAGAAGAAGAAAATTAACAATTCCCTAAGCCAAACGTGTGCATGATTTTTTCAGTCCGCACTGTTGGCTCCTATTTCCGCATTCAGATCACCGATAGCTATTATATATCCCTTTTCCATTGCTGACTGTTTAATTTCTCCAGGGTTCCAGTGTGGTATCCATTTTGGTGATATTCTATCAAATTGTTTGAGGATCTGGAACAATTCAATATGATTAACCAATTTTGGACTGATTTTGTGAAAATAAATTATGGTTTTAACGAATAACTGATAATGAAACAGAAATCTGCCAGAATTGTTTATTTTAAAAGTTAAATGTAGCCGGTTTGTGTTTGCAAGCTTTTTCATTTGTAATCATAGGAAAGTTCCGTACATTGAGTCATCCAAGGGTGGTGACGTAGGTGAGCTCAATCCGTTGCTCAGCGGTAGCAATTCTCAGCTACGAACTTAAGGTAACCTGATGCAGGGTATGTTTGCAGTTTGAGCGATAACGTTTTGCTCCAAACTGGAAAATTTTGCTATCATGAAAGAACATGATTAATGGAAAAATAAATACGTACGTGAATCGCGAAGTCGAATTTCTACGTATCGCATCGCGGTGACGCATTTCGATGCAATTGAAGTGTGATTATCAAAAGTAGTAGGTATATTGGACGCTTTTTAATGTTGTTTAAATGTAAATATATAGTTATATATAGTTATATGGCTATTATTTGACTTGTAAATGCGCGTAGCAAAGAGTGAATACACATTGATTAAACGTTCTTAGTATATTTAGGAATGGGCATTTATTCTAGGGTTTAATCCTAATTTTCCTTATTGTCTTATGTGTGGATTTAAAAAGCCAATATAGGTACCTTTTATTGTGTGTATTGTTGAAGTTGTTTTCATCATCGAGCTACAGGTCAGCTTCCTGGTTTTTGGCAGATAATGATGCTTCATAGCTGTGAACTGAGGTAATTTTAAAAGAGTTTTATAGGTAGTGAGCTAGCTATGTAAACAAACGGCATAAAGTAAATTCGTGTTACAAAAATTAAACACAACGACGCCGACGGGGCTATTACAATTTTCATTACAACATGCCCGGCACACAATTATATTCAACAAAACTTATAGTGGAAAACTATGATGTTATAATGAATAAATGGTTTCAACGTGAAAAGGTGTTTGATCTCAAAATTCAATTGCCGTCGTTTTGCAACGATACTCAAGTTAAACAGCTTCTTAAAAATACTATGTTTGTAACTTGTACTAAAAAACAAATGATAATATTGTAAGAAAGGGTTAAATATAAAATACATCCGCGGTGTCTGAGCGTTTTTCGCAAATTTGGAAGATTAGGGAAATATTTTAGTTATTTCAGAATACATACAACTATTATTATTACTGAAATTGTGAGATCTGCAAGTTAGTTACGAAAGTTCAAACTTCAGAATCAACTAAACCAACAGATTCATCTTTAGTGACGGATCTGAAAATAGAGAAGGCTTTAATATTTGAATAATTATTTGTCCTTTGCGTTTACCTTGCTAGCTCAGTGAACATGAAGCTCTAAAATACACTAGTTCGTGGCTATGAAAAAGAAAAACCAATTAGTTTACACAAATTAATTGACTTCAAAACTCATAAAACATATAAAAACAGAAAGAAAACTAGGATTAGCTTCTAGCTTTGGGATATTCGCATGTACAATCGTGTTCATTAAAGTGTTGTACAGCATTTGTGATTTGTGATTATGAATTAATTACACAAAGTTCAAAAGAGTGTTGTACATATAAATGTTTTGAAAGTATAGATCTAGGTCTATCTAGTTAATGATACAGTGTGAGCCTCTGTTGGGTAATAACACAAGCACCAATAAACTTACAACTGTCTTTGTATAACACATTTTTTAACACGACTGTACATACACACGGTAAAATAACACTTCTTTAAAGAACGCTACTATTAAAAATCCATGTAGCCTATACTGTCCAAAGTCGACCCAGTTTAAATTCGCGTACTTAAGCCCGCTCAGTTCGCGTCGGTGCACGCATTCCTTAAGCAAGCAATTCTCACACAACTGTAGCGATTACTTTTCGCTTTATTGTCGACATTTTCTGTAGATATCGGGTTATCTTTCGATCGGCGAAGTCGCACTGGATTGCTCCAATCAAACATCGAATGGCGTGATCTGCTAATCTCCGATATCCGGCTCCCTGAAGGACTGCTAAAGCTGCGTAGATGCGTCTTCAAGATGTTTTGCAAATTTATATGGTCATTTCGTACACGGTAAAAATGCGTTCACTTAAAATGTAATCGCTGGGCTTGTCACACTTTTACTGACAGGCAGCAATTATTTGCTGCAGGCTTCTCACCTCTTCTATATAGTATTTCGCCTAAACGGGAACTTGCACAATGCACTTTTGAAATCGCAGATTGAAGTTGACCTTGAAAATGCCAACGAAAGATGCTTTGACAATCTTATCGTCCAGCGCACAGGCTTTGGAATCGTGTTTAACGCTGCATCTGCGAAATCAAGCTCATAATTCGTTCACAACACAGGACTGGCATCGCGCGTTTTTTATTATGTTAAATACACTGATTAATAGTTATTTATGTATCAAGGTCGTAAAGTAGGCGTTTTTGTCCTGCGGCGTGAATGAGGTGCGGAGCACCTAGGATTATAACTCGACAAGGGTCAGAGACACTGATTACGCTTGAGGTGCATGCAAAACTTTATGTACGATCGAAATTTTAAAAAGGTAGATCCAGGTTATTAAAAATATTATGAAATGAAAGCACTGCAATTCTTACAATTATTTTAGCTGAATAGTGCTTCTGTAACTAGGTATGGTTTTCATTAATACGTTTTATAAATTATAACTAAAATGATGTCAGAAAACGGTAAATTTTCTTTCGCCTGCTAAAATGAGGTCAGCGGGCGGTATTAGTTATTTATATATCTAGGAAGAAAGGATATTCATTGTCTTCCGCGTGTGATATTTAAGGCCTGACGGCATTAAACACACAAGAAAGGAAATGAGCCTTTGATCCGGTAATATATACGGGGTGTTATAAAAGTCCTCGTAACAATTTTGCAGTTTTTGTTGGTTTGCATTATTTTCAAATACATACATTTTGTGTCATTAGATTAAAATATTGTTCTAAAGGCGGTTATATATTTTCAGAGCAAAACTTTTGTTAACTTTAACTCCGTTTTGGGGGTGTTTTCGAAAATATTATATAGGATAAATTTGTTCAGTTTCATGAGATCTCTATGTGGTTAAATTTATTACGTGCACTTCCATAACACCCTGTATATATTTTTTTCTACGAACGCATGTTCATTAATACAATATTTCTGAAAGTTTGCTTTAGTAATTCATTATAGTGATTCTAGGTTTCTGTGATAAATTTTTTTTTAATTTCCAAATCAACATAATGTTGCAAAACTTTGGTGTATTCATGGTGACATAAACACAAATCCGGGAGGTAAATAATATTACCTCTCGAGGATAGTATTACAAATTACCTCCCGTGTGACAAATTTGTTTCCTAAAATTTTGCTAGAGCCGACTTTTTATAAAGGGGATAAACATTATTTAACGCATATTATGGATCGGTCGTACTTAAATCTAATTTACAATAATAAAATAGAAAATACAAGTTAGCTATATCTTTGAATCTGAACGTAGACACTATAGGCAAGGAATATCACTGCCCCTTTTCAAACACTTATTCCTGCTTTTTTGTCATCTTTTCCATGGCCTTCAACGTTAAGTGAATGAACATCAATGGAACTTCTTGGAGTACAAACCAAGAGGCAAAAAAGGCCAACAGAGTTTTATTAATCTATTTTTTATATTATCTGCATGCATTCATACCAGTTTAATTGTCTTTTTCTTTGGTTAATTCCGTTTTCCATGGTCAAAACTTTCGACTGTAGTCCACTAATCCTCACTATTTCTTGTTGTATATGCTCTTCAAGAAATATTCGGTTTTCTAGTAATCCAAATTCTTTACTATCGGACGCAGTTTTTCTTTTGATAACTTGTCGAATGCTTTCAGATCTATTATAATTTCTTTGCCTGTTTTATTCGTTTTTTAGTAGACTTTGTTACGGCATCAAACGGTTTTAAAGACACTCAAGGGAGCGGTAGTGCCACTTGCTTTATCATGTCCGGGAAATGCCAACACTTGCCCTGAAAACAGGCCAATAGCCACGGCTTGATACGCTCAGGGAGATGAGCGTGGTCCTAGAAACGGTACACCATAGGGCAAACATGACGATATGTATAGGGTGTTGCAACATAAATGGGCGCTACATGGTTCAGACTTGGATATCAAGCTTGGCAAACCCCCGAAGGTCAAACGGGAGTAGAATATCTGTACACAGTCTTACGACTCCCAACACTGCGGCGACAAGCGCCCTGACTTATCTGCGACGCTTAAGAACTATTTCCAGGCTTCACCTTACATAAATCTTGACACAGGGAATAATTCCCCCTGAAAATAAGCAGACACAGGCACGTGGGGAAATCATAAGGCAACGTACAGCAAACCGATCTATTGGTCTAACATAGTGTCTAATATAAATGGGTACAACAGCGCAACGTTTGTCAGCGTACACAACAAACAACTACAACAAAAGAGAGGGGACTATAACTATAGTCCCAGCTGGGGAAGCTTTACCTATAAAATACTACTAGAATATGAAAATCGGCACACAGCCCCAACGCTGGTGGCTGGCATTTATCAAAAAGGCACATTTAACAAACAGCACAAGCGGGTGGCTTGTATTTAGCAAATAGGCTCATTACAAGCTAGGCACACTACCTTGTTCAATTTTAGCTTCATCTGGCTGCATCATTTGTGTCAAAGCTCGCCTCCTAGTGCAGAAGAGTTGCGGCTACATGCGTGGGTGTTGTACGATCCAATGATCCCCTGACTTGCAGGGCCTGATGCGGAATTCTCATGGGAGAAAACGAAAACTGCCCTGTTGATTGCTCGTTGTGAAGACTTGATCTCAACCATATATCGGAACAATTGCCCTTCAGGACTTCGAAAATTGGAGAACGGCGGTCGTCAATAACGGAGACGCACAAAACATTCAAAAGCACTACTTTGCACTCTCACGGCCAGCAACGCACTCCAAAGCAAAACCACGCTATAACAGCACACTCACAGGCCGCGCCCGCGTCCGAAGGCACGGGGTGGCTCTCAAAGCCATGCTCTAAGAAGCGCTTGTAGTCCCAGCCGACAACCAACTAACCCCACGAAAAAGCCGACTTGCGGTACCCTGTCTTATCCCAAACACGCTGTGGAACGAGTTTGTCGCGTGGCCTGACCACCTGCAACCAATCACGAAGCAGACAATGCCCCGCCGGTAACTAACTTGACAAAACTTCTAGAAAAAGGTTGCGTGCTAAATCTGTAGAATTTTAAATAAGTCAAAAAAAGTAATTATGGGCAAAGCTACCAAAACGAGTGCCTTACAGAAATTACAGCGGCCGTTACAGCTGTTTAAAGTTACTAACCGTTAGCTGTCTGCACACAATTTGATGAATTATTAATCGTAAAAATATAACCGAAAAAACTATATACAAGCGGGGTCAGAATCTTTGAACAGAAATACTCCAAAAAGTCGCACGTTTGTAGAATATAAAAATGTCCTGACAACTTATTATGTTTATGTGATCGTGCTACTATCTTATAGGTCCAAATGCTTTCTATTTTCTCTTTAGATTATTTTCTATTTCTTGTCTCAATTTATTTTCTAGTATTTTAAATACCAGCGGTGACATACGTATGACTCTATAGTTTTTACAAAAGCTTTTTTTTCTTGTTTTGAGAATCGGCTTTCTACGTATTTGTCAGCCCCGATAGGGTATTCTTTTACTTTCAATTTTATCATTTCGTACGTTATTTCTATTCTTGCATTTCCCGCTTTCAGGTTGTTAATCGCTGTGTTTATCCTTTGAATTTCTAACTCATCTTGCTTTATTTCCTGTCATTTCCGTTGCTCTTTAATTTCGTTATTCTACAGCTTCGTTTTTATAAAATGTTCTTCCATTCTCTTCTTGTTCGGTCATCAATTCTTCTTTAGTGTCTAATATGCTCCAAGTTCGATTTTATCTGTTCTCCCTTAATTTCTTAATCTTACTCTAGAAAATAATCAAATTTTCTTTAACTTATCTTCTAACTCATTTCCCAAATGTGTTGTTGTCTTGTTTAGCGTTATGTACAGCTTCCTTTGCATCGTTCGTCTTAATAATGTATGCCTTACCATACTCGCCGCCGTCCATCTGTTTATACCTCTTTTCACATAAAATTAAGTATTTTAATCTCAAGAATTTCGTATATTAACCATAACATATAATTGTTCGGCAGTAATAGTTTTGCGAATTATATGTTTACTTAATATACTGGAAAATGCGAGCTGAGAATATAGATTTATTTTTTTTATTTAGCGTATGGCTTGTTTGGCCGGGAGTCCCAGGTCTGCGACCCGAGATGTTCGGCCGCCGACTATAAATGTATACACAGTGTGTATTTTAATATCACCGACAAACGAAAACTGAAGATTCCATGTTCAAGTATATTTCAAAATTATTCGACTACTCAGTTAACTCCTGCTTTCAAAACCACAACAGACGATGTAACTACAACTATTTTTTACTGTATCAAAACGTGGGCCAAATAGTAGTGGTACATTATGTTATTAAACATAACCTACAACTAGTTTTAAATTAAAATGTTGTATGTAAAATAAACGGAGCTATATTTACAACTACAAATGAATTTATTTTTTAAGCCAGAGGAAGGTAAAAGGGATATAAATCGAGGATAGACCAAAAGTCGATTTTTCCATTTTGTAGTCAAATAGCTTTAAATTTGGTAGTAACAAACATCACGTTTTGTGGAATGTGAGACACTGTCGCTGGGAATTCCACTTAGTAACTTTTGCTTTTCATGTTGGCGATCGATAAGACGATAGTGTTTAGAATCGGGGTTGCTGGGTTGGGTATTAAAACAACAACTGCACTATGCATAGTTTTTCGATATTTTCCGTTAACTGATATGGAACTATGTCGATTAAAAGGGGGTTCTTCGTCGGCGTCTTTGCAGCTTTGGTACTGGCGACAGGTGAGTTCAAATCGAGCAACCGATGCAGCTCAGTTGCCATAGTGACTAAAGACAATTGAATACGAATTTGCATTGTTTGAACTTTCAACAACGTACTGGAATAAAAAATATCATTTTGTATCTTTGGTTCAGCTTTATAATTATAATTTTTGTGTCAGGGTCACAAATCAGAGAAGTTTCGGTTGACGTGGGGCGCAACCTGAGCCTCTCATGCTCCCTGTCGAAGACGAACAACATAATGTGGGTGCGCGAAGGCCGGGAGGACGAGCAGGCGTCCCGCCTGTCCATCCTAGAGAACGGCTCGCTCCTGCTCACCGAAGTTGACCGCAACGACTCCGGCGTGTACACCTGCTTCCCCGAGAACGAAGAGAGCGATAGCAAGGCCAGCACGAGGCTGCGGGTGCGCACGCCACCGCCGCTTCTATCCGTGACGGTGCACCCTAGCACCATCCTGGCGCTGCTGCTGTGGACTGTGAATGACACGGGCGGCTACCCCATAATTTACTTCACGGCGCAGTACCGGCTGGCCGATGGGAGCGAAGAGTGGAAGCAGATCTCCCCAAACCGCATGAGCCCCAATTCGCGCCAGCTTGAAGTCTACAAGCTTGAGCCCAACACCACGTATGCCTTCCGCGTCTGGGGCACCAACCAGCTCGGCAAGGGTGAGGTGGCCGAGGTCGAGGGCCGCACTCTCATGAATAACCAGGAGTTGGGTGAGTGTATGGAGTGGATTTAAAGTGCAATTGTTTAGACCGGTGGTGTATAAAAGGGGTGCTGTGGACTCCCATGGAATAAAGAATTTAGACAGTTCTTACAATTGACTATGATTCTAGAAGGCTTTGGATTTTGTATATTTTTAAAGCGAACCAACACGTTTGTTTAACAAATGCCAATCATATGTTATTTATACTGCGTTCGGAAAGGTCCCTCTGACAGCTCTGTTTCCTCGAAATCGTTCATTCATCTCACTTCCACCCGCGCCGATGGCTATTATCGATCTCTTTCTGCTAATAATTTCGAGGAAACAGCTTTCAGAGGTAACATTCCGAATGCAGCTTTTGTCAATTATAAATGTCAATATTGCTATTTTTACTTGGAATGTCAAAAGTGGAGTAATTTAACTTATACGTATATTAATTTACTGACATCTGTTATAAAAATTTTACGAATGATCCCAGCCTACTCTTATAATCACGTAGAATGAACAAACTGTCGAGTTATCAGACATTATTTCATTAATTGTATTAACCAACTTGTGGTGATTTGTAATTATAATTATAAATGAATTTTCTGCAGAATTGGCTCGCCACTTCCTGGAAGGCGCAGATAAGTTCGATACTCGGATGTGGATCATCGCGGTGGGTATCGTGATGGGCACTCTTGTGCTCTTGGGGTTGGGAACTTGCTTCCTCTTGTACCAAGAGTGCCGTACCCCGAGCGGTAAGTCGTAGAGGTGTGTGTTGTTTACGGTGTTCTTACTTTTATTAATATTTCGATCTTAAGTACTTCTTTTAAAGCCACCTGCACTGTTTTTGATTAAAAGTATGGAGAATGGTTGCAAGAGTTGCATGTTTAAAACTGTTTTTTGCATGTAGCTGCGTTCAACTGAGCTAAATGCTGACAGTGTTAAAAGAACATCTAATATAATTAAATTTTTGAAAGCTCAGGACACGCTTTAGAATACACACAAAAAGTATACAGACAAGATTTCTGAACAACAAATAGACAGTTTTATGCCCACAAATTGCTATTATCATTGCTATACGCCGTCAATAGCTTGTAATATGATGTAGTACGAGATGTATAGCTCCTGGTTAGACAATATGAAGATATGTATAATACCAATACAGTAGACCTCTGATTTCACTGACGAATGGGAAGAAGGGGAATATAATGAAACGAAAATGGTGGAATTTTGCGTGGTACTAGAATTTTGTCCAGAAATCCTATTCCTGAAAATCAATGGTCTACTATCTTAAATTTCTCCTGATGTTATTAAACCAAAGCTCAGGAATTTGTTTGTCAAAAGTTTTAATCTAAGTGTTCGTGTTTGGGTAATAATATGAGTGAGAAATGAGCGCAAATGGATGTTAAGTATCGAGGAAATAGCAGCTATACACTTTAAAATGATTGATTTTTTCAAAAATATATTTCGGCTAATGTTTAGCCTTCTCCATTTTGTTCAAGTGTAAAAAACATCTTTTTATTTACCAATTTGCATTCAGCACCAGCACGCACATTCAAAATGCAATTTGACAGCGAATTTTTCTAATTGAAGATCATCAACTAGCACTTCAGCACAATCACCTGATCCATATACAGCCCTGCCTCCATGTCCATGTAAGCTTCTGTTATATGATGTCACCAAACAATAGATTTGAATACAGCAACCTATGGAGATCCAATGTTCAGCGACGCATAAAACAGCTGGTTTAGTTGTACTTAAAATTATACGTAATGGTGTCATTTTATTAGCAGGACGCTTTATACAATGAGAATAATGTAAGACTGTACATGGCTGAATCAGCGTACATACAGTCTGCTTGATTTTAGCTGTCACAGTTGTTTTACATTTAATTTTCTATTATCTGCCATAGTCAAAAAACAATTGAGCATCAAATGTGTTAGATGTAGCAAATTCATTCAAAATTTTAAATGGATCGTACCCTACTTTATTACATATTCTAAAACTATGAAAAATTCTCTTTACAACAATATATCATATGTCCTAGTTATGTAATCAATTAAAGGCATAAATCGATAACTAAGTAAAAAATTCACGCTTATGTAGATTAGAGCTTGATTCGAAAAAGTAGGCGGTGAAACAAATGAAATTATCAGCTTCCAGTTGAACAATGTTCCTTAATACTGTCTTGACAACATATGCTATTCAACATAACAACATGAACAAAGTAAGTTAACAGTAAATTAATAGGTAAACTAGGTTTTCGTGTATTAATGACCCTTATTAATAAATGCTTTTTTATTAATGAAACATTTTTAAAAATTGTTTATGTTGGTGGCACTGTAAGTCTATGTCAAATTTTGTTTTGACACAAACTGACGCAAAACCTAACCTGCTAACTTCGAATTTGACATAGACTTAGTGCCAACCTAAGAAAAAAAACCACAATCATTTATGGTCACCCGGTACCATTAATGTCAAAACTTCAAGTGTCAAATTCTTTTCATGGAATAATTTTTTTTTCAAATTAATAATACACGATCAAAGGAAAAATATTGTAACTAACTCGTATGTTAATCGGCGATTAATAATCTCTACAATTAAAATGTCTCAATTATTAATTGCTCTCATTAACATGTTTGTTAAATAACTATTAAAATTTCAGTTCATGACATCTAGAGTGTTTGTTTAAAGTGACCTCCGTTGTTTGCAATACATTCTTGAGATCTGTTTATTAAGTTTCTACTCATTTCTGCAACATGTATTCTATTGTTATTTGGCCACAGGCCCTACGAATATGATTTTTAAGATCGTCTAGATCTAGATCATGAGGACAAGTAACATAAACTTATTGTTTGAGAAAACCCCACAGAAAAAATATAAAGTAGAGAGATCTGGCAATATTGCTGGCCAGTTGATGGACCCACCACTTCCTATCCATTTTGCACTAAACTTTTCGTTTAAAATATAACTGACGTTTCGTGCATTGTGCGGTGGTGTACCATCCTGTTGGAACCACATATTGCGACGTATTTTGAGGGATATATCATCCAGATAATCTTTGAATTCTATCAGAATAAATCGGCATAACGTTCCACATTAAGCGATTTTTGATAAAAATAGGGACCTACTACCTACTACGATTAATGGAAAATCTGTGTTGGAATCTGCATTCCCGAAATTAATTCCCCGTATCCCAGAAATGATCGTTTTTTCTATTAGAAATTCCATTATTATTGAAATTAGATTCATCGCTCCAAAGAAGTTAATAAATTTTGATTATTGTTAAGCCAGTTACAAAATATTGCCCTTCTACCAAAATTACCAGCTCTTAAACCTTGTACTAATTTAATTTTGTTTTTTTTTATTATAGAAAATGTTTTATACTGACTTATTTCTAAATCAGCCATTGCTTGACGTATTGAATTTCGTGGATGTACTCTGAAATACACCAATACTAAAATATCTTCATCATTTGCGGTACGTTCATTTCGTCGTAAATTACTTTCGAGCCTTGTAAAAGTACGGGGATGTGGATGTCTCCTTTTTGGATACATAGCTTGATACATTACACAAGCTTCTCTATTATTGTCATTACATCGGATGTACACCCTTAGCATATCCATTTTTTTGATCATTAGAATAATTATTACCCATTTCGTGCTACTTAAGATGAAAATAACAATACATAGGAATTTACTCAGTTAGTTTGACACTAAAGCTATAGCAATTTATTGTTTTCACCGCCTACCGTCTCAAAGCGATGTGTTCAATTCGCCTAAGTGTGCAATTGTTACTTAATTGGCGATTTCTGTTTTTAATTTATTAGATAACTATGACATGTGATATAATGTTGTAAAGATAATTTTAGAATATGTAATAAAATTGGGTACGTTCCATTTAACATTTTGAATGTATTTGCTACATCTAACACATTTGATGCTCATTTGTTTTTTTGGCTATGGCAGATAACTGAAAATAAAATATAGAACAGCTTTTCTTCTATAACATTTTGTCATATCTCTAACAATAGCCAAGATATCTGCTGTGGCAGCTAACGTCAAAATACCGATTTTGATGACCTTGAACGGCTCCTGGGGGGGGGGGGGTACTTTCCGATGGTACCAACAGATGGCGCCACTACTTTATCACATATGATTGGTAGCAGAGCCAGTGACTGGCTCTGATTGGTAGAACTTTGTGCTGCCATCTGATAGTCAAGCTTAGAAATACCCCCCGAGTGTCTTTACTTGTTTGATATATGTATGCTGGCTGAATTATGCAAAATTAGACGTAGGGAATTTACTTAATGTTACCATGGTGTTTGTAAAGAAAATAACAACACAGTGACTACAGAAAAAACCGACAATTGTTACTAGCATGGGTAAATTGATTAATGCAAAAATAAAGTTGCCAATGTATAGTCTCACATTATTCACACGGTATATTGGAGTACAGTACCATAGGTTCTTTCTGTGAATGCATGATTTCCCTGAAAGCTTAGTTTTCCTCGAAGAAATTAGTTAACTACCATTCCATCCCACCAGGAACTGGGATCCAGCTAGTGCTTACAATACTGGGATCCCGGACGAATTTTGTCCGTTATTGAAAACCGTTTTCAACAGATCTTCACGTTTTAGAGTCCCCTGATCCCAAAAAACATATTTTTTTTCATTGGTCTGTGTGTCTGTGTGTCTGTCTGTCTGTCTGTCTGTCTGTCTGTCTGTGTGTCTGTCTGTGAACAGAATATCTCAAAAACGAAAAGAGGTATGGCGTTGAAACTTCATATATAAGTTTTGTGTACTATGTAGATGAGACAGCAAGCTTTTGAAGAAAATCGCATAACCGGAAGTAGGTGTTTACTCTTGTGATTTTTCAGTTTTTTTCGATTTTTTCAAAAACGGCTCTAACGATTTTTTTCAAACTTTACATTTTTATTACATTTTTAATGTGCATTGACGTGAGATAGGTGATTTTCCAGTTGAAAACTTCTAAAGTGGGTTTCTTTTGTTTTTTTTTCTATTTTTTTTATTAACTCCTATTTTAAATGGAACACCCGGTATATTATTACATTTTTGAATTCTGCTTAAGATTTTAGAGAAAATTTGTCTCTTCAACTAACGCTCTATTTTGTACCGTTTTTGTAGAATTCGTAATTTTTGAAAATTTTTGACAAATGCTTAAAAATTAAAAATTAAATTTTTGACTAATTATAAGATCACTGTAAAAGGAAGTTGTGTGAGTGTATCACACCAGATTTTTAAAATTTATGATGGAGGCTCTTTCCCAACAAAAATATTTAATAGCTTTAGAATTACTAGATGTTTTAAAATTTGGCATTTTACAGCGACGAATAGATTTGTCACAGATATTTCAGTACCTACAAAGGGGAAAATTACTATTTTGTCGACAATTTTAATTAATGTGTTAGTTGGTTTATTAGGATAAAAAAACAATTTTTGTTATATTTATAGGATGTATTATTTGTATTATTTTTCACCTACGTTATTTATTTATCTAGTTATCCAGAAAAAAATGTAAGTTAATGGAATTCACTTTGTAGAAGACGTTAATTTTAAAAATAATTTTTTATTTGTTTTTTGGATATTATTTTTAATTATGTCAAAAGACGTATATTTAGCAATTAGATTATACATACAATAAATTGTTAAATTTTGAGTTCAATATTTGTAATTTTATAAATGAATACTTTTCAAACAAAGTGTCAACTTATGTGACTAATAATCTAATATTAAATACAATAAAATTAACATAAGAATAATAGAAAACATACATAAATAACCAACTACCTAAGTATCACGACACAAATCCAAGTTGTTGGTTATGGTACCCAGAACTGAGGCAGCATTGCCACGTTGAATAGCAATGCTAATTCTTTGAATTAGGAATGAAGTTGACCTTTTGTCTTTATTGACTTTTGTAATTTTGTTGCCAATTTCTCTAATAAATTTCAATGCGTTTATGCCCCAAATTCCAAAAGTTTCAATATCCCTTACCAAGAAACGCAAGTACAAATGATTGTTTATATTGACAGAAAACTGAAAAACAATTGCTACTAAGCAGCTCAATACTAGGTGACTATTTGCTTTGTTTGTAATAGTTTATTTTTCTATCAATTAACGTGGAATTATTAAGGAATTATTTGTTGGACATGGAGAAAAATATTATAAGCATGCTCAGTAAAAGCTACTTATTTCCCTTGATGCTTAAATAACTATTTTAATGTCAAGCAGTTTTCACGTAATGACAGTTCATCTGTAAGTTGTACATGTAACTGTTTGGTTAAGGCATTGTGCATGATTTAAGTAGGTACTAGCTGTTTAACCTCAGTTTTATAACCGTATACTAGCATAGAAAATGTCGAAAAACGTATATGTCTTCCAAAATTCTCAATGTCAAATTTGAAGGTTATAATCGAAGTGTCATTGAATGACAATCAAACAGTCATTTTATGAATTACGAAGTGACTTACTGTTTTCAACACTGGTCTGATTTTAAATAGCTTTCCAATGTCTAGTTGCAATACTGTACCTATTCCAGTTTTATAATTTTTTTTTAAATAATTCATCGATCGTGCAAAAAATACTGCAAACCACGCGATTGTTAAGTTTGCTTATATCAAGAGATCCAAAAAAAAACTGTTCCTCAGCGAATAATATGTTGGTGACACTGTACGTCAATGTCAAATTTGAGGTTAGCAGGTTAGGTTTTCCGTCAGTTTTGACACAAAATGACGCAAATCCTAACCTGCTAACCTCGAATTTGACATAGACGTACAGTGTCACCAACATATTATTCGCTGAGGAACAGTTTTTTTTGGATCTCTCGATAGGTCTCCGGTAGTTAAGGATCTCTACAAGTCTTGGTCTTTCTTCACTCTAATTTTATACCTGTGTACCCCAGATTTAAATAACTCGGGCATTTTTTTAAGTTTATCTGCTTTTGGTCCCCATAAATGTTCTATTATAACAAGAGATCAATAAAAAAACCAATTAGGGTAGGCTGTGATATGTGTTATATGTTTGGCAGTACTGAAGTGTATTGTCAGTCTATGTCAAATTCGAGATTTGCAGGTTACGTTTTGCGTCAGTCTGTTTCAAACAACAAACAAAACCAAACCTTTTAATCTCGAATTTGACATAGACTGACAATACACTTCAGTACTGCCAAACATATAACACATATCACAGCCTACCCTAATTGGTTTTTTATTGATCTCTTGTTATAACCTTTTCTATTTAAAAATTAAAAACAACAATTAATTAATCTATATTCAAGGAATAATGCAGTAGCTATTGTAGATTAACAACAAACAGTATGGGTGCTTGAGAGTTATTTTAAAATTTCTTATAAAAATTGGAGATCTAATTAGATATTCAAGATATAAATAATATTGATGATACTTGCCAATGATTTCTCTACAATTTCACCATCTGCATTTTCATATGAAAAAATATAATAGGTACTGTATTGTACAGCATGAGTATTTATTGTTTTTAATAATATTAAAAGTTGTCTGCATGTATTTGTAGCACAATTTTAAATTGTTGATGGTACTGTAAAATAGAATAATTTAATCAAAATTATTGCGTATTTATAAATCAAGCACAATTTTAATATTTGCACATATTGCAACACTCGTCACTTTAAAAATGTTACCGACAATTTTCTGCTGCAGAGGTGGACGACCAAGAAATCATAGAGTTAGTTCCCAACATTATCCTGAACCCTGGCTTCGACGGCAACCCCCACACGGAGCACATCCCTGCCGACGAGAACTCGAACAGCGAGACCACGATGCGGCTCAACAACAATACTGTTATTCAACCGAGGAACGTGTAGCGGTGTCTGAACCCACGTAGCTTTGTTGTAGGTGGAGCGGCGGGCCGACCGGCGCCGTTTGTTATTTATTTTGTAGTCCGAAAAAGGTGTCGACATCCGAAGTGCCGTTTTTTATACCAGGTTTGTATCGCTGGAGCGCCGACTTGTTGACGTCACACTTCCGTTTGTTTTGGCCTCCAGCTGGAATCTCTGTTTGTAACCGCATTCCGTACTCTACATTAATGTTACTAATATTAGTTCAATTGTGATGTTGGTATACGTGGAACAAGGTTTGTCGTGGTACCGTGATGTGGATCAAAGAAATGCTCGTAATTTTGTACGCTCATCCTCATCCGTAGGATCAACTAACGTAGAACTTGTGTACTTGTGCTCACACGCGTTGGCTGGCTCAGTTTGTTTTAGTGATGTAAGCAAATAAAATATGTTGCATGCCAAATTATTGATTGAAGCGTTAGATCAGAAACACAACATTAACTAATAAGTAAATGGTAATAAACAACAATTAAATCAGTGAAGTTACATGACACCAAACAAGTGCCATTTTTATCATTCGCAAGTTTTTGCTTTAGTGAAATTTAACGCAGAACCCAATAGAACATTGCGTGTGAAGTACCCGAACAGTTTAATTTAGATTTTTCTACTCCTCTGGAGTAACAAACGGCAAATCCATAAACTGAATTCTAAAGAATATCTCAATGTGTTCAATTATAATCAAAAATTGTTTATAAGAAAGTTTCTTTAATCAGACAATCTAATGCCGTAGTGCAGAATTTGCTGTTGTGGTTTGACGAATGCGATAGATATGTAGCACTTAATCGAAAATGAGACCAAAGACTGTGAGTTGAACGCTTGGTCGCAACAACGAAACCTCCAACGTGTGACGGGAGGCATCTCGAAATTTCAGTAGACTTAAGTAAGAGAAAGGCTTGTGTAAATGTTTGACTCGTTTCACCTCTCTCAAGATCTCGGTAGCCAGCCAATGCGTGTGTGCAGCAAGGACATGCAGTGATAACATTATTCTAGTCATAAGGATACTACTACTAACTATTAATACTCTTCATTGTATCATATGCCATATCAAAGCGTAAGATTAGCGGTGATTATTTGCGAGCTATGTAGCCGATCAACGAACGAGTGAGAATTTGTAGGCACAGAGTAATTAGACTAAATAGCATGCTTCCATTTTGAGTACTAGTGTAGCGGATCATCTCTCCATGGCCATCAATCGTAAGTACTGCAATTTGAACTTGAAGTTTGCCTGATACGAATGTGTGTTTTGTAGCAGCAACTTAAAACTGGTGATGTTTGGTATTAATTTTCGTGTAGACTCTAATATGGAACTTTTTGTTAAAAATAATTTTGCCAGAAAGAGGCACCACTAAATACTTTAATCATAAACATTTGTGGACTAATACTATAAACATTGTAATCAGCTTTTGCCATTTGCTATAGAGGGCGAGTCAATATTCACTCCTCTGCCTTCGGATACGTGTTCTACATTTAAAAATAAGACAAAAATGAAGAATACTAAACTTCTGGAAGTGAAGCCGTTTTCCTAATAAATGGATTGGACGCGGTGGACCAATAGCGTGGCCACCCCGGTTTCCCGACTTAACTCCAATAGATTTTTGCCTGTGGGGATACATAAAAGAAAAGGTTTATTTTACTGTGCCTGCCGGAGTGGATGATGCTATTGCTCGGATTCACGTAGCAATAGCAGAAATAAATGATGATAATTTCAATTCTGTTGCCAGGAACTTTAGTCATAGGTTACCTAGTGTATTAACAACAATTATAAAGGGGTTTCTTAAGAAATTAAATGTTTTGCTGATGTTTATCTCAACCCAAATAGTTTTTATGTTTTAAATATTTCAAGTTTTCTTTTGTATTTGAATTTATTGAGATGAAACGAAACTTAGGAAAAAATTATTTCAATTTTACCTGAAAGCAGCTTTGCTTTTGGAATTTTAGTATTCTTCATTTGTGTCTTATTTTTAAATGTAGAACACGTATCCGAGGGCTGGGGAGTGAATATTGACTCACCCTTGTTATTTATCTCAGTTTGTTAATACAAGCTTCATTGGTGTATTTCCTTTCGCCGTTTTCTTGAACGTCATTTCAATAAGTATTTGTCAACTAATCTAAGACATTGATTTGGTTTTCCAATGCTGCCTTGTTCAAAAATGTTTAGGGTTGCACTACAGTTCAAATAAAAATTGCTTCACCTGCAGTTGTCAAGATTGGGAAGAAAATTGACAAGTTGAACTTGAAGTGGAGCAATAATTTGAAATTGGAAGATTATATTAATAAGAATCTGGTAGAAACAGAGTTCAAGAATGATGGGGGCAAGTAAAAAGGAGGCAGGAAGGAATGAAGTGGTGAAAATTGGTGGTACAGGTGACAAAATTGAAATTTACCCAGTTTTACATGACTGGATTGTTGCTAAATTGCAAGATTTCTAAGAATGGTAGGTTTCGAAATTAGCAGAATTTTTTGTTCTTTTGGTTTGTGAAAGGTTGAGTCCCATCCTAATTATGTTCGTAGTCTAACTCAAAATTTGTGGGAAAATTACAAAAGACTTGTAAAAACAATAGGCTGTGTGGTTGTTCTTTTGTTTTTTCGAGAGCTGCATTGTTGTTTCTGTTTTCTAATGCACAATACATATTTTGTATGTTTTTTCTTTAAACAAGCATAAAATTCGTACAGCTCTACATAATAGTTTTTGAGAAAATTGCTGTTGTTCTTTTGTGCAGTGTTGGCTACACTGCCATCTTCATTATTTTCAGAGCTTACTATGACAATAGTTTTGAGAAAATTGTGAAAATTTTTTAAACACAGTAGACTGTGCCATTTGTAACTAGTTAAATGCTTTTGTTATTTTTGTTTCAGAGAGCTACAGTGTCATTTCTATCGTTTTTGCATGTCTGATACACGTTTGTTATTTTTTTCGTTCAACAAACTAACATTTGCACAGCTCAATATGACAAAAAAAGAATTGAAAAAATTGGAAAATATTCAAAACTGCTATCGTTCTTTTGCTTAGTGACAGCAATCTTCATTATTTTCAGAGATTGTCATGACAATGATTTTGAGAAAATTGTTAAAAGCTTGTAAAAACAGTAGGCTATTTGTAACTAATTTAATGCTTTTTTATTTTGTTTTCTGATAGCTATAGTGTCATTTCTATAGTTTTTAGATGTATGATACACGTTTATTTATTTTCATTCAACAAACTAATATTTGCACGGGTCAACATGACAAAAAAATGTTTGAGAAAATTCAAAACTATTGTGGAGATTTTGTTTAGTAATGGCAACTGTACGATCTTCATTTTCAGAGCTTGCTATGACAACAGTTTTGAAAAAATTGCAAAAGACTGCTATTTATAACTAATTAAATACTTTTTTTTTTTGCTTTTTGAGAGCTAGTGTCATTTCTATTCTTTGTGAATATGTGATGCATGTTTGGTTAGTTTGTCTTTTGACAAACCGACATTTGCATAGTTCAACATGAGAAAAAATGTTTGAGAAAATTGGACAATAACTGTTGTTGAGATTTTGCTTAGTGATGGCTGTACTGCCATTTTATTTTTTTTTTCAGAGCTTGTCAAGAACAGTTTTGAGAAAATTTCAAAACGTGTAAAAGCAGTAAGCTGTGCCTTTTGTAACACATTAAATGCTTTTGTTCTTTTGTTTTCTGAGAGCTATAATTAAATTATCTTTGTTCTTTGAATGTGTGATACGTGTTTATTTTTTTCTTTCGACAAACTAACATTTGCACTTCTCAAAACTATTGTGGAGATTTTGCTTAGTAAGGGCTGCAGTGCCATCCTTATTTTCAGAGCTTGCTATGTCGACAGTTTTGAAAAAATTGCAAAAGACTTGCAAAAACAGTAGACTGTGCAATTTGTAACTAATTAAATACTTTTGTTCTTTTGTTTTTTGAGAGCTAGTGTCATTTCTATTATTTTTGAATGTGTGCTACACGTTTGGTTATTTTTTCTTTTGACAAGCTGACATTTGCATAGCTCAACATGACAAAAAATGTTTGAGAAAATAAAAAAATATCTAAAACTGTTGTTGAGATTTTGCTTAGTGATGGCTATACTACCATTTTCATTCTTTCAGAGTCTGTCATGAGAACAGTTTTGCGAAAATTACAAAACGTGTAAAAACAGTAAGCTGTGCCTTTTGTAACACATGAAATGACTTTGTTCTTTTGTTTTCTAAGAGCTATAGTGTACTTTCTATCGTTTTTTAAATGTATGATACATGTTTGTTATTTTTTCTTTCCACAAACTAACATTTGCACAGCTCAACATGACAATAAATGGTTGAGAAAAGTGGAAAATATTCAAAACTATTGTGGAGGTTTTGCTTAGTAATGAGCTTCAGAGCTTACTATGACAACAGTTTTGAAAAAATTGCAAAAGCATGTGCCATTTATAACTAATTAAATACTTTTGTTTTTTTGTGAGGTAGTGTCATTTCTATTCTTTGTGAATGTGTGATAACACGTTTGGTTATTTTTTCTTTTGACAAACTGACATTTGCACAGCTCGACATGAGACAAAATGTTTGAGAATATTGGAAAATATCTAAAACTGTTGTTGCTTAGTGATGGCTACAATGTCATTTTAATTTTTTTCAGAGTTTGTCGTGACAACAGTTTTGAGTAAAGTGCAAAACGTGTGTAAAACCAGTAAGATGTGCCTTTTGTAACACATGAAATGACTTTGTTCTTTTGTTTTCTAAGACCTAGAGTGTAATTTCTATCATTTTTAAATGTATGATACATGTTTGTTATTTTTTCTTTCGACAAACTAACATTTGCACAGCTCAACAAAAAAAAATTTTTGAGAAAATTGGAAAATGTCCAAGACTGCTATCGCTCTTTTGTTTAGTGACCATAGTGCTATTGCCATTATTTTCAGAGATTGTAATGTCAACAGTTTTAGGAAAATTGGAAAAAATGTATAAAAACAGTAGGCTGTGCTGTTTGTAACTAATTAAAATCTTGTTCTGTGGTTTTCTGACAGCTACAGTGTCATTTCTATTGTTCTTGTATATGTGATACACGTTTGGTTATTTTTTCTTTTGACAAACGACATTTGCACAGCATAAAATGACAAAAAATTTTTGAGAAAATTGGATAATATCCAAAACTGCTATCGAGATTCTACTTAGTGACGACTACAGTACCATTTTCATTATTTTCGGAGCTTGTCATGACAGTAGGTTTGAGAAAATTGCTAAAGGCTTGTAAAAACAGTAGGCACTGCCATTTGTAACTAATTAAATGCTTTTGTTCTTTTGTTTTTCGAGAGCTATAGTGTCATTTCTCTGGTTTGTGAATGTATGTTATACATTTGTTTTTTCTTTCGACAAACTAGCATTTGCACAGCTCAAAATGACAATAAAGGTTTGAAAAAATTGGAAAATATCCTAAAATGCTGCTGAGATTGGTAAGACTGCACTATAAGATCTTCTCCAAAGCGCATAATTAGGAGATCAAACTTTAGCGCAAATGAATGTGATCAGCAGTTCCAAAACAATTTCATAGTGCATTCAATTTCAACTATCTAAGGCTGCAACTAACCTAAACAAGCTAGAATGACACAGCGAATTGTTGGTGAATTGTTTGAAACCACTGCTTTTTTGCATGGTGTGAATTCAACTAGTCCCAGGCACAGCATCGACCAATCTGAATTATTCTGGCAGACGGGTTCTTTAGACAAGACCTTTTATACTGCAGTTAGACCTTGAGATTTTATTTTGTGACTGCTACAGTGCCATCTTCATTATTTTCATGACAACGGTTTTGAAAAAATGGCTAAAAGCTTGTAAAAACAGCAGGATGTACCATTTGTCACTAATTAAATGCTTTTGTTTTTTTGTTGTGTTAAAGCTACAGTGTCATGTCTATTATTTTTAATGTATGATACATATTTTTTCTTTTTCTTTCAACAAATTAACATTTGCACAGCTCAACATGACAAAAAATACTTGAGAAAGTTGAAACTAAAATAGTTGTCGTTTTTTTGTTTAGTGCTACAATGTCATCTATCATTATTTTTTAAGAAAATTGCAAAGGGCTTGTAAGAACAGGAGGCTGTGTCATTTTTAAAACTAATTAAATTCTTTTCTTTTGTTTTATGAGAGCTATATGTAATTTCTAATGATACATATTACAGATTCTAATTTTGCTCCACCTTTCACCTGATAGTTTTTGAGAAAATTGTGTAGGACTTCTAAGAGTAGTAGGCTTTGCCACGTTTGTAGCCAAACATTTGCCGTAGTAATGGAAATGACAAAATGAAACAAATGTATGATGCATAAATCTTAGGCCATATTCCCACATGTGGAATGAAGCGTCCTGAACTTTACTCTGAAAGCAACAATTTTTTTGCATTTTGACATTTCTGTGTGATTGTGCAAAAATGTTTTTTTTTAAATTGTACATACTGGCAATTTGAGAATATTGTAAATGATGCTTCACTTGATAAGAATTATTTTAATATAAACCTAACCTTATTTTATGTTTAGCACAGGTTAAATAAATGCTTGAAATTCAAGGTTTTTATATGTATAGCTCGGTTGGAAGCATGAAAGTGCATTTGCAAATTGCAGTATTTACTACTACTACAAACTTTTAAGTGTCTTGCAGCGGGCTGATTTGCAGTCTGGAGCTGCAAGGTGCAGGAGTATTTCGCATGGTGCAAGTTGGGCGGATTTGGGTAAGACTCGTGCGAAGCATTGTGTTCGCGTACTAATTTCAGAGGTTGAATAATTTTATTGTGCCTAATATAAGTAGACTAGCTTGTACCTAGGCATCATTAGCTCAATTTAGAAAGTGCTCGCTTGTTTGATGCAATAATAGATTGCACCGGGGCTGCAGACCTTTATGTTGTGAAAGTTTCAGTGCCTAAACTAGTTTTAGAGTAAGATAGCTTTTGAGCACGTTTAACATTATTCGATAATTACACCACAGACTGAAATTGTTTCATAGTTAAGACTTGAGTGGCCTCAGTGTGACTACATCATCAGGCGTTTCATAATTATGATTGGAGCACGCATGTATAGGGCAGCCCTTTTTGATGGTTTTAAGTCAAAAATGGTCAGCCCTGTAGATCAGTCGCCTTACAAAAATATTTGCTGAGTAAAAATCGCTAACTGTGCGTCTTTTGCTACTGTTGAGGGCCGAGGTTGGGCTAAACCGTGCCCGGTTATCGTTTTAATGTCGACGTGTGTTGTCACGTTTGTAAGTGGATCTTTTATGAATACTGAGGTTGTATTGGGGTTGTAACTTGTTGTAGATTAAAGAGGGCCCGCACATGAACGCAAGTAATCCTCGAGGCTTGTGTGCTTGCGTTTTTGCTGTGTGCTGTTATTGCGATTTTATACGAAGAAATATTTTACCAGTATCAGTGTACATGTCTTTGTCAAATATGTAACAATTTGTATGTGTACCATAATTTTTATACATAATAACGTCGTTAAGCTTCGATATTTGATTTAAGGTGCTGTTCACTGTACTCGCTTCCTTAGGTTAAAGCTTGGTTGCTGAAGCTTCGCGTAGCCGATGATTGAATCAGTACAAACTTATATAGCTCTTCCACTTTTGTCTACTTGTACGTACGATATTTTAGATGTATTTACGCAGGCTACGCTCTTCTTTTGTACTTTAATATTAAGCCGCATAGGGTTACGAAGCCAGGTCCTAGCCATCTTGTTTGCCCCCTAGAGCAGTTGTAAACACGTAGAGCCGCAGGTAATGATTTTCATTATATCAAGTGCAATAATAGCATAATACTGTAATGGCTTCAGGTTACTCTTAATTTTACTATGTAATGCGCTCATTTTATAAACTCGATTTACTACAATAAAAATTTTAAGTTTCTCTTTGTTTTTCTTTATGGTTCTTTATACACTTCATTTAAATTGAATCTTGGACTTACAAGTAGTAAGTATTAGTAACAGGCTCTTAGCCTACAATGAAAGGAAGGAGAAGAGATTAAAAGTGGTAAGATACCCTACATTAACGCATCACAAGTATCCAGTTGATATGGTTCTTGAAAGTGTTTGAAAAATGACTTGACATGTCAAAATGTTCACAATGAAATTGTATGAAAAACTGTTTCACATAAGAATTTTTCTGTATTTGTATCACATTTTGAGAAGACATTAAAAAGAAGCAAAATGGTAGTCAGCGAGATGTGCTGGACTGATCCTGGACAATTCTCAATAAATGAACATAAAATATACTACTCAGAAAACACAAATGGTGAACATAGATATGGGGTTGGCATTATTCTAAATCACAAAATTGCTAAATTTCAAACTTTGTCTCAATCTCTTGACAGAATGCTTTTAATTCAGATTAATTCTTTTCTCATCAAAACCAATATAATTCAAATATATGAACCAACAGCCGATAAATCTGATGATATAGTTGAGACATTTTATGATGACCTGACTACTGTCCTGAAAAAACTAAAACCGAATGGTAGACTAGTAATGGGTGACTTCAACGCCAAGATTGGCCAAAGAAGGTGTGGTGAAATCGTAGGACCTTTTGGACTGGGCGAGCGTAATGAACGTGGAGATCGACTATGTAGGTACTTTTACAACAGAAGAACAACTGGTTGTCACCAACCCATTCTTCAAGTTACCTCCAAGACGCCTATACACTTGGAAGTCCCCCCAAGATAACCCAGAACACGTCAAAAATCAAATTGACTATACGTCATTACTCATTATCAATAAAAGATACAGAAGCACAATAACAGTAAGGACATATCCTAGTGCAGACATTAACTCTGATCATAACTCGCTTATTGGCACAATTAGACTCAAATTGAAGAAAATTATACAAAGAAAAGAAATATGGTTTAAGACAGGTCTGTCCAACTTCAAGGGCCACTGTAAAAAAATTGAAGGTTATAAGGGCCGCATCATAAAATGTGTCGTATGCAACTTTGTGAGTGAGTTGTAATAAATATAAAACGTGTATATTTCAGTACTAATTTATTTATTCAAGAAGCTTAGGTTACATTACAAAAAGCATTGAAACACAAAAGAGATATACAGGGTCTTTCCTGAGGTAACCGACAAACTTACACCATATGTTCTAGAAGTGATTCCAAACAAAAAAAATTATATTCACAATTCCTTTCCGTTCTTAAGATACCGACAAAAGAAAAAAAATACATCAATTATTGTATATTTACGTATAGAGATATGACGTTTCACCCCTTACTAAGGGTGTCAAACATTTACCTCTCGGCTTAAGCTCAAATCGGAGAAATACGTTCACTCAAATATATATTCGATTAGGTAAAACACCAGATAATTACCAAAACAAATATAATGTTTTGAGCTAGTTACAATGATTAATTGAAAATATCCATGAGTTGTACATTATTTAAAATTAACATGTTCTTCTGGAACGGTGTCTGGTTTCGTGGGTCGAGCTGCAACCCAATGCACCGGCGAGTGTTGCGGGTCCCGCCGGTACGCACGTCGATTCTTCGGGAAATGGGCAGAGGTTGCTGATATCTTACGACGGCTAGGCGTCGTTTTTGGTGGAGCGAACGCGGTGTCAAATCCTGCAGATGGAATTTATTCACCTTGAGCCGGAAAATGTTAACATTCCTCCGGTAGGGAATTTGCGGTCTGCGGAATCGAACGTCGAAGTCCAGTAATTCGCCTTTTAATGACCAAAAAGGGGCCACAGGACTGTAGCCGCTCACAAGCGGGGTAGATGCTGCGATTCCCACAGGTTACAGGTTTAATTATTAGTGAAATGAGGTTATGAGGAATATTTCTGCTCTCGGGGCGCCGGGATTTGCGTTTAAAAATTAGGCGGTCGGAAATGTTTTTTAAGCAGTTAGCCCTGCAAGACAGTACAGCGTATTAAGACCGGGTTAAAACCTCACGGATTCGATTTCCTAAGAAAGTTTAACAATCAAGGTAAAATCGAATTCTAGCGGTCTTGCTCTTGCGGGAAACTTAAACTTCTCGGGCTGACAGTAGTGGAAGCCTACTCCGTTAGACAGTTCAGCGTGTCAGACCGGAGGGCACAGGTAGAAAAGGAGAGGACATGATCAGGACTGGTGGACTCAAGGGGAAATTTTCTTAAGTTACTGGAACTGGCAATGCAATATTCTTTTATACCTTTTTTGCCATGTTATCGGGGTACTTGCCCTAGCTTCCACTGGACAGAGAATGACGCGGTCGTTCATACATGGCGGCCACGCGCCTCGCGGCTAGGATTTCTTATCGCCAGTTCACGCATCGAAATATACATTTTATTTATAATAAACATTTAATACAGGAGCAAGCGTTACAGAGATAGGTAAGCTAGATATAATGACATTCGTTGATAAGTAAAAACTGTCAAAGTAATCATTAGTTAACAACAATTAACAACTAGAAGAACTAAACACTACTAAACAACAATCAAAAACAGGTGTCTGATCGCTACAGCACCATTCGAGTTGGTGGAAACTACCAGACTGATACAACGGACAAGACGAGCCTTACATAGGAAATGGGTGGGACTGTTTCCTAACATAATGTTGAAAGATAGAGTGAATTTTTTTTTATTAATGATATATTTTTGTACCTTTGTCCTATGTACCTATTTTAAATTGTTTTCAATTATTTATAATGTATATTCCAGGGGCGTATCCAGCTCAAAACGGAAGGGGGGGGGGCAGCTCTTTGAATTCAACCTTTTTCATGGGGGAGGTTCATGGGAGGGGGTGCTATGCAATAATACACAATAAAAAAAAGGAAGAACAGTGAACACCATTTATCTAAAAAAAATTGGAACTATAGTTCGCGAGGATTAGTTGCAATTTTTTTAACTAGAGCTTCCATTAATTGCTCCTTGTTTGCAAAAAACCCATTAACGATGAATACTTAGCATGGCTAACGCACTATTTGCACTAATAGTGCTTCTTAGCAATGTTTTAATTCGGCGAAGGGTGCTAAATGAACGCTCTATAGTGCTTATTGTGTAGGGCTGTGAAAGCAATATCAATAGTGTCTTTTTAATGGTCGGGAAAAATAATACGCTCTTTTTTAAAACCACAATGATGTCTGGCACTTACTGGACCTTATTCCACATTTTGAACCACAATTCCCTTTCTCCTTCAATGCCTTCCAAATTGTAAAAGGTTGCACAAGATGAAGTACTTTCATTCCATTCCTCCAAAGAAACATGCAGGCGATGCAGAAAATCTGACTTCTAAAGATGATATGATGGAATCCAATTATTAGAGACCTTCTCCACAATTCGGATGTATTTTCCGCTGGAGGGTTGCTTCTATGCTTTTATCGGCCAGCAACACGAGTGGCGGTTATATCCACCTTCAACTGCTTCAAAAGGTCAGCTGTGACGTTCTCTGCATCTTTCCGATGATCTCTTACCATGTCGAGAATAGTTTGAATGTGCTGGTTGCCTTTGACTATGTTAAGTATCTTCGATTGAACTGTATTTGCTACGAGTTCCAGCATAAAGGATTATTTGGCAATTAATGCTACTGAGACAACAATTGCCGCCCTCCCTTGCCCTTCCCTGGATACGCCCTTGGTATATTCTAGATTTATGTTTCCTGAAAGTATAGTATCTATCGATCCGCGGGCCGCAAAAATGTTCTGGAGGGCCGCATGCGGCCCGCGGGCCACATGTTGGACAGCCCTGGTTTAAGACAACTGAAGAATAGTGACATAAAACAAGAGAGACAGCACTGTATTAAAATCAAAATGAAGGAATCAGATATCTCATCCGATACAGCAGAGAAAATCAAGAAGTTAGAGGAAAGTAGCCTAATATCGGATACTTTTTGAAAAAAATCACAACTTCTAAAGTATACAGATCTAGACGATAATTTTCTGTAAATATCATCCTTATTTTATCTATTTATATTGGTAATCGATTAAGGTAATAAGCTGTATAATTCTATAGATTATTAATTGAAAATTGGCAAATTGAATTTAAAAAAAATGTGCTTCTAATATCGGATAGGGACAATCCTGTAAAAATAAATTACTAAAATTAAAAAAAATAGTATATTAGTACTTATAAAAATAAACTAACATATAAAAATACAAAATGCTTAAAGAAAAATATAAGTAGTTAACCACCTAAACATAGTTCACATATGAATGTAGTGTAGTGTAGTGGGTATCCGATATTAGGCACATAACCTTCAATGTTTTAAATTACTTACATTGAAAAGTTAGAGATTGTTACAAAATAAGTAAAGCGTTATAATGTTTGGCTTTCGGGACACATTAGGTACAAGGAAGGCTCTCTTCGCGGTTCAAGTCATCTTCCAACGCTGCAGGGACATGAACTGTAACATATTGCAATGGCTTATGAGATATTGTTGTGATATGATTGATAAATAAATTCAATCAAAAGTCCACCACACAAATTATTTTTAATTTTGAAAATAATCAAACTTTGACTGATCAATTTCTGGGTTCGCCGATTTATAATATTTGCTATAGTAGTTTGCCCTATATTGATAATGCATCCATCTGTTAATAATAAATTGCTAGCTCATATAAAGTACACATGTCTTGGGTTCCTAATTTCAATCGAATTTTAAAAACTGGCTCGGACGCCACTGCAAAAGTGAGTTGAAATTCAATTCGAACCGTACTGCGCCGGTGCAGATAAACTGACCCACATAATTCAACTTACGCTGTCCGCCTGCGTTGTGAAATGAATTGTTAAAAGGTTTTAATGAGCAATTTGATCAGGTAAGTTTTTAATTTCGCGCCTTCAATCGGCGTCACTAAGCTCTTTTTCCAGGCTAAAACCGAGATTAACTTGTTCCAAAAGGACGCTTCCATGCAATTGTTATTCTTAACCTCAAAATTTGGAGTTAAAATCGAAATCCTGAAGACGTAGCTGCTCATGGACAGGAATAATAGCTGGATTTCGGTTTCGCAGCTCGTGTTTTAGGTAAGGTATCACTTTCCCTGCTTTTTTGCGCCGGTTAAGTTTGGCAAATGCACTAACTTTACTTTCTTTCGGATGCTGCCTCGGAGGCCTCTTTTATGGTGCCTGCGCTGTTTGTTGAGCCCCCTGGATGCTGAGACGGATGTGCGGAGTCTTGTAGACCTCGGCCGGACCGACTGGTACCCTATATCAGCATCTGGAAAGCCGCAGAACACTTGCTCGGGATGCTGGGACGACTGCCGTTGGAATCGGAGGAGGTGGCAGACGAAAATTAATTTTATATCGTAGAAATCGCCACCTTTACTCTCACTGATGCAGCACAAATTTCTCTACACACTGGTGATATTTTAAACTCAATATTTTTATGTTTACTATGAGAAAACTTAATAAATTAGTAGAGCAAAAACTGGCATGTCAAGAATAATTTTATTTCAATTGTTTGTGACCAAGCTTCTTATAAACAATAAAGCATCTAAATTCGAATTGACAGGATATATACTGGGTACAAATTAACAACTTCCAACAATACATTCAAATTTTACAATAAATTTTGTGAAATTTCTAACAACTAAAATAAATGTTTTTCAAATTCTTCTTTAAAAACGTCTCTTAGCGCCCCTCACTTCGTTTTATTATAATTGTATTGTCGCGCACGTCACTCTATTGATTAACTATTTACACTAACTTTGTTCATTTCCTGTTAATGTGTGATTTTCTTCATTAATTAAATAATATGTCCTTTTCCCCAACTTTTATATTAATCTTGGTTGCATGTTCTATTTCAGAAATTTCTTCTGGATTGTGCTCTATTGCACCATGTTCCATTCATTTATCCTCTTCTCTTACCTTATTTTAAAAAAGCTCATAACACACGTCTTTATGTAATTATTATTTTAATAGCTAACGCTTCATTTTAAGCTGTGCATATTTTGAACTATTGTACCAGTTTTAACAAATTTAGGTTCGGTTTCTACATTGCCCAAACCTTATATATTATGTTTTAAAATTATTTTACTGACTCCAATACATGAAAATTGAGTTTCAATATTTTTCTATTAATTCAATTACTTTCAATGTTAATGGCCAAGTTTCGCAATTGTGGTTATGATTTGATAAATTATACGGAATTTCTCAGTTGTATGCATTACCTCAACTCTGTGCTTTAGTGACATTATTTTTAATTTCTTTGCATTGTTGCCAGAGCTGACTAGAGGGCTAAATACCACTGCAATATATGAATGTTTTATCGACTACCAGAAGGCCTTCGATAGGGTTAAACATGATCAATTAATGTCAATCTTAAAAACAGTTGGACTTGATGAAAAGGATCTGTATATTATTAACAACATCTATTACAATCAATCATCAGCTATCAAAATAGAGAATCAAATGACAGAGGAAATTAAAATAAAAAGAGGTGTGAGACAAGGCTGTGTGCTCTCCCCGCTACTTTTTAATATCTATTCCGAACACATGAAACTAGCCTTAGATGATATCGATGAAGGAATACTGATAAACGGTGAACGTTTGAATAACATTAGATATGCAGACGACGCAATTATTTTTTCAGATGCCTAGAGGGTCTATAAACTCCAATATCGCGTGTCGCGGAAGCAAGTCAAAACTATGGCCTGGACTTCAACACAAAGAAAACTAAATATCAGCAAAAATTTAATACCACCCGGACAATTAACACATAAGAGTCGGGAAATACACGTACCTGGTTACAAGCTTAAACGAATACTGGGACCACTCAACGGAAATAAAGCAAAGAATCGAGAAAGCTAGGGCAGCGTTCATGAGAAATGGGCAACATATTCAAGAACCACAACCCCCCTTTACAAACAAGAATTCGTTTACTATGCTGCCACGTATTCAGGGAG
The DNA here is from genome assembly GCA_940337035.1 of Agriotes lineatus. Classification (NCBI taxonomy): domain Eukaryota; kingdom Metazoa; phylum Arthropoda; class Insecta; order Coleoptera; family Elateridae; genus Agriotes; species Agriotes lineatus. Next base: position 82,373 of record CALNHX010001151.1, on the reverse strand, counting down.
TGGAAGCTTGGACATTGACTGAGACATCTAAGAGAAAGCTGGAGGCCTTTGAAAATCTCATGGGTCGACTGGATTACAAATAAAGAAGTACTATGTAGAATGCAAAAATACTGTGAAATAAAACACCGCAAAATAGAATATCTAGGGCACATAATGCTTAATGAATACCGATATGGCCTACTATAACTCATTCCACAGGAAAAAGTGTACGGAAGGCGAGGCCCAGAGAGAAGGATAATATGTTGGCTGCAGAATCTAAGAAAATGGTTCTCTCTAACTACAACACAACTTTTCCCAACAGCAGCTAATAAAGCTAGGGTAGCCATGCTAATAGTCAACATCCGCAATGGATAGGCACTGCAAGAAGAAGAAAATGGTAGATCGTGCACAAAATTGAAGCATTGGAAAAGAAAACAGAAGGGCAAGGCAACATAAAATTTAAATATTCGTAACAAAGGGGGCTCGAAACCAATAATGTAATGCTGAAGGAAGCTGTAAAACAATTCATGGAAGTGGAAATAGGATTAAAACCCACAATTAAATCTTTATAAACAATGGGGAAACAAGATAAGAAAACAATTAAAGTAGAGACAGATAATTATGATGAAAGAAAAAATGGAAACAAGAACTGCATCAGGGGAAAAAATAAGGTAAGCAGGTAAAGCTAACCTATAAAAAATGATAATGAATGAAAGAACGTATGAATAAGATAAAAGAGAAGAAAGATTGCAATTAAGAAAACACGAATAAATGTTGCAATGTCCTAATATTAAATGGAAAGAAAATATAATCACAAAAAGATTTATGTGCAATCAAGAAACAGTGCATGAGACCCCAAGGAAAAAACTAAGCAGAATAAGAGCAGAAGCAAAAAAACGCAATCGTTTCAAAACAATTGTAGTAACACACAACAACAATTAAAACCGTGAAGTGGACTGTTGTGACGTTAGCGCCGCCGAAGTTCGTATTTCTACACATTGTGATGCGTGCAAATGTGGACGTCGCTAAACATTGCCACAATCCGGTATTAGCATCTCGTGGACGCACGAAGGAAGACAAATCAAATTAAGCCTCACGGTGCGCGAGTACACGACAATTCGCGTTTCACGAATCCCTCCTCAACCTCCAGTCCAGATAAGGAGGTCGAGAAAGGTATAAAACAAAGCAACCCAGGCGGTTAGACACCTTAATTCCTGAGAACAGCAGTACTTCCTAGAAGTAACAAAAATTCCCGTTGGGGTCCAAAGTGGCCTATCGATTAGATACCTGGGACTACGTATTCTCTCTCTGAACCCAATTCCCGTCGAAGTCCAAAGTAGCCTATCGATTAAATACCCGGGACCTTTACCCATTCCCTCCCTGCAAGCGATTCCCAAATCCGCTGGCAAAAATAACAAATACCGAACCACGCACCGGGTCTTAGAGCACACACAATTAAGAGATTAATTCACCTGTTGCGACGCTGTTTTCCAGCCTCTAGTAACCTTCTACAGTGTCTTTGTATCAAAATTCGAACTCCAAGAAGCAATTTTGATCCGTAACCTAAATCCATGTTGTTATTGCAACTTCGTAAGAAGCTGCTAAACCCAACGTGGTAATTTCACTTGCTTAACAATCCCCGGGTACTGCAGTCCACCGAGAGCTTGATTTTGCCACACAAAATTTCAAATAAACGAGTTCTGGATAGCCACTAAATTTAACCCTTTTTAATTTGCCATTTCAAAACAAGTTTAACCTCGTACTGTTTTTGCTTCTAGGACCGGCTGCTTCGAGGGCCCCACGCACCACGGCTCTCGAATACTTGCAGGCATCGTTTACAGTTGGCTCTCCGAATGCGAGCAGAATAAATAGGAATAGTGGGCTGCCCAACCAGCTAGGCGCTCGACAGTCCGTCGACAGAATTACGCTTTTTATTTATTGTACATAATACAGAATTTGAACTTATTTGACATGTAAATATTTAAATTAATAAATACTTAATTTTTATGTGTACTTGATCTTTATACTTGAGTTTATAAATCGAACCTTGGCTTTCTGACTGCCCGCTGGCAAAGTTTGGTATTAAAAGTTGTAATTAAACAAGCATAGTGCAGAATAAGCAATAATTAATAAGATAGAACGTTTCACTGTAAGTGAAGATATGAGTGGAACAAGCAAAACTGAACAATAGCAAGAAAATATAAAAATAATTTGGAACATATCTTACATTTTAAGCATACACCTCGCAAAAAGTTCATTAAGGGAGCAAGAGATCAAGCTCCTCCAAATCAAATAAATTTGAGTTTAGGAACTGGGATGTTCTAAAACTAGCAGAAATCAGAAGGATTGTTGAAAATATAAAAGTGGCAGGACAGTGTATTACATTGGCCCAGTGAAAGGCAAAGCCGGAGTCGATCATTGTAAATAAAAACAAGTGAAATACCAAATGGATTCAACCAGTGTGAGTGAGGAAGAGAATAAAGAATTTCTTTGGAACTGATAGATGGTGAAGTATTAAAATACAGAGAAAGCTAATAATATAACAGTAACAAGAAGATTAGGAAACGTGAAACTGGTGACGAACAATTAAGACAATGTCATGAGTATGGAAAAATAAAAATGGAGAAGTAACAGATTGAAGTTGTAAATACTATAGACATATAAACAAACTAAAAGTTTATTTATCAAATTTTTCTGCGACACCACTATTTTTTCGACGGTTTTTTCGAGCAGGTCCAGCTTGAGACGAAATCTCCACTCTCATTTCTCTAACTCTGGCTTCCCAATCATTCGCGGTAACGACGCTTTTGAGTGTATCGTGTAGATGTAGAGTATCCTTGTACCTCTTCAGTTGTCCGCCTTGTTTCCGTGCTCCTTCCAGCAGTTCTCCATACATTTGTGACAGGAAAAGTCGATATTAAAAGAAAATGAAATTCTGTCACTTGAGTAACGAAGTAGCGTTACGTGGCGCTCCGTTATACATGCAGATTCTTAAGATTTGCCTCAATTGAGGAGTTGCGCCACTGTTTTAATCTGTATGAGCGCTTTGCAACAAGTAATTCATCCTTGGCAGGTAATTTTCTGGTACTAACGGAAACGACGTGTCACCCGCAATCCAACTACTGAGCTCCGAACTGTAGATTGCGGACTATCGATGTGCTCTAGGATTCTTACGGAATCGTAAATTCAAAAGGCAATTCGGTAAAACACAAGCAAAAATATGCCCCAACTACGTTACAAATGCCCCTGTAGTAGGAGTTTTGCCAGCAGTTCGCCGGGAAGAAATGTTTTGACTCAATAGGCGTTAAGTTAGGGCAATGTCTTGGTAAATTAGTTAACGATATTAATTAAAAAGGGCGCTACAGACTTTGAAAATCTTTCTAGGACCTGTTCCCTTGAAGCCTGAAATGGGGAAGCAGTCTTTTTGCTCATCCATAGCGGCGTGCGACGGTTCAGCTTGGCGTCTCCACGGACCTACCTTTCTGACTTTCTCCTGTATTCCGCTGAAACCCTTCACAAAGGAAACACCAATGGAATGTCGCATGCAACTAGAATAAAAGGCAAAAGTTGGTGTAACCTGTCTCTATTGACTTTAAGTGTATAACCAGCATGAATTAAATGGTCAAAGTTTTTTCCTATTTCTGCATGACATCATAGGTGGTGCACATATTGCTAAAATAAGTAGCTATTGACTCTTGTCAAAACCTTTACGTATGTGTATATCAACTACGCTTAAAAGCCAGTCTATGAATAAATTACGGCGTTATACAACGTTTACGAGAGCGCCACTACCTATTTCACTGGTCTCAAACACTTTAAACTGTCGCACTGGGTTTAGCGATTAATTACTACAAACACGGTACCTGACTTGGGCTCTGGCGGCTACTCTTACTGATCGTTTATTCCTCGGACACCACAGGTGGCCGTCGCACGCTCGCCAGTAGCTGAAAACCAATTGCAGCTAGAAGATCAAATAGGGAGAATTCGGTAGCAACGTGAAGATGGGCTTCAATGTTTAAAAGGAATGATTTCCAATCAGGGAAGTGGTGGAAAATCCTCAAGATGAGTGAGCGAAACGTTGAGTTCTTCGACCTCAATAATGACACGGTCCAATCCCGGAAGTCTTTTGTTACTTAATGGCAATGGCCGTAAAAGCCTCCAAAATCATCTCAATAACCTCTACTGGAAGGATATTTCTCTTAAAGCCTCTACATTTTCCAAACTTCGACATAAGTCATCTAAACTTCTCTACCTATTTTTCTTGAAGTCAAACTTCACATTTAAAATCACTCTTCTCAAAAAATCCTTCGTTGCGCTAGCCTGGCTTTACTTCGTAAACGCATTCATCAGACGAGGTACGATCTCAATACCGTTTCCAAACAATTGCTAGATCTTTATTCAGAATTGTCCAATACCCTTAGCTTTCTTGACTGGTCTCTCTTCGATTCGATCATCTACACACAGGCCCAAAAAATATTAGAAATGACAACTGCAACTCATCTTTTAAGTTTCATTCCCTGATGTCATGATTAAGGTCTTTACAAATCAAAGTGTTTCTAAGACGGTTATAAATAATTCTTCTTATGCCCTCTCTCCTAGCGAAAATTCTGTACTTTGCAAAGGTTTGAATTTTTCTCTAGCCCCCAAAAGCATTTCTACGAATGAGATTATTAGTTCAATAGAATCTTCTATGAGACATTGCCGATCATATCCGCTTCAATTTGTCAAGTGTTTACTATCATCTAAACCTCCTAAAAGTAAAATTACAAAAGACGAAAGGAGTAGAGACCTTAATCGATGACATCAAGCAATGAAACTTACTAAGATGAGTCGCAGTTGTAATTTCTAATGTTTTTAGGCCTGTGTGTAGGTGATCGGATCGAAAAGAGACCAGTCAAGAAAGCTAAGGGTATTGGACAATTCAGAATGAAGATCTAGCAATTGTTTGGAAACGGTATTGAGATCGTACCTCGTCTGATGAATGCGTTTACGAAGTAAAGCATGGCTAGCGTAACGAAGGATTTTTTGAGAAGAGCGCGTTGAAGTGTGAAGTTTGACTTCAAGAGAAAGAGGTATAATTTTGTTGTCACGACAACGGGAAAGAAACGCTAAAATGCAAAGAAGTTTAGATTACTTATGTCGAAGTTTGGAAAAGGTAGAGGCTTTAGAGATTATTGAGATAGATTGGACCCTGTCATTATTGAGGTCGAAGAACTCAATGTGTTGCACACTTTCGTAAGGGGCTTTAAAGGCACTGAACGTCCTGTTTCACCAGTGAAAACTCGCATCTCTGAGCACCAGCGCTGTCTCAAGTTGGGTCTCCTTTCATCATCAGCCATCGCCAAACACCAACGCGACACCGGCCATAATATCCTTTTTGATGAAACTTCCATTGTTCCATTATCTGCAAATCCCCATTCTTCTTTAGCAGAAAGATTCGCGAAGCCCTTGAGATTTACAAACACCTTAACTATCTCAATGGGGACGAAGGCTTTACCCTTCCTTCTATGTGGAAAGTGCTAATTCGTAAGGCCCACCTACCGGAACCGAACCACGACGGCATTGCCTATACATTCTCGCCTTTCTTTTTCCGATCGTTAGAAGACTTTGGCCTCTGGCGTGATTTACTCGTTGAGCTACCGTGCTGTATTGCTTTTTTTTTTTGATAAAGCCCTTTACAAAATTGAGCAAAACGTTGAGTTCTTCGGCTTCAGTAATGACACGGTCCAATTCCGGAATCGTTTGTTACTTATTAACTACATAAAGAATAGTAAAGATTTTTCAAAAAAAAAATTAGGGCATATTAAAAAGTTATGGCCCTGTAAAGTTTAATGGAAAAATATAGATTTTGAATATGTTTTTTAAACAAACCCTGTGTCGTATTATAAAAGAAAAAATAATTAAGAGGCTCTCTTGACATGGTCGTTTTTGAGATACACTCAAAAATGGCTTTTAGTGTAGTATTGCTAATTGTACCATCTGTCAAGTTATTTAAAAAAACTGCAAGACGACTGTGTTGAGCTAAAAATATCAAGAGAACTTTTTGACGTAAAATTGATTTTTCTTTCATAGTACGACACATAAATACGGCTTTCATGTTTTTTAATCAAAAATATTTCTTAAGCCTCTTGAACTACACCAATTCAGGCTTTCGTATTGCTATCAAATGGTACCATTAGTTGCCCTTAATTTACCCTGTAAAAATTAAAAATAAATCCCCGATGGGTTCCAACATATTAAAAAAAAACCATTTTTTTATTCAACTTTACAGGGTAGTTAACTATTTAATTTAGCTTTTAAAGAAACACTTTTTGAAAAATCTTTACTACTTTTTATGTGTGCTGGTAAAATAAGTCCCCAAAGTTCACGGTCGTCCTGTATATTGCCACGTTTATAAAAGGTAACACAAACTGCTTCAGATACTTTGGTACGGTACATGAAGTTTGTTTTTATAAAAGTTGTACATAGGTACTGTTGGGAATCTAGGAGCCTTATTGTCGCTAAGCCTACCACACCGCAACATAAATTAACAAATATCTCGACGCTTCACCATGCATTTTGATGTCGTGTTCTAAATTATAGTGTTATCTTCAATTAATTAAGGGATTAGGACCTTACATTTACATATAACCAATATGTAGTAATGCCCTTATAGTTTTAAGGTGTTGCACATTAGTAAAACATTTTTGATTATACAGGGTGGTTCCAAAAAGTGCGGCGAACCAAACTTACCTTTTTTTTTAAATAGAATACCCTTTGTTGATAGGCCAGGAAAAATAGGAATAGATACAAAAAAATGGTGGCAAGTTGATTTTTGGTAAAACTGTTAAGATTTGCTATTGCATACAAGATACTAAAAGTCCTGAAGAATCCGGGTGAAGCGTTGCCGCTAGGAGAGTTTAAAGCCCCCCTAGAACAGTTGTTTGAGTTTTTTTGCTAATATGGCTTCCATGGGAAAAATTGTTATATGACATATAATTTTTCACAAAATTCTCTACACAAAAGGTTCCATTCTAGATTTTTAGAAAAGTCATGAAATGGCATTGAAATACTAACTGTTGAGAAGTGGTAACTATATACGTGTATACGAGCATGAATTAGTTTTGAGACGAAAATAGTGGTAAACAAATATTTGATTGGTCTTCATGAGCCCTCACGAGCGGTATATAAAAACGTTTTCTATTCAGGTAAAGTACCTTTTCTGTGCAAAATACAACAAAATATTATTTTATAAAAAATGTTAAATTATGGTCCCATGTAAAATTTCAGATATATCAGATTGCTTTTATGAAACTATGTTATCACAAAAGTACTTCACCTAAAACTACAATCTGTGGTTTCTATGAAAACGGTTCCGTATGTTCTTTTCAAAATAAACCTTAAAGTAATTTACAGTAAAATAGACAAGTAGACTATTTTTCAAATTTTTTGCTCCAAATACATGCGCTTTTCTAATGAGAGTATTAAAGTGTGGACTGTGCCTTAGCAATTCTAGGGTTAAAACATAAATGGTAAAACTGGCATAAACAGGAAAATTGCGGCAAAAAAACAGTAGAATAGAGTATAATGTCGTAGTTTATCTGTGAAATCTATTATCGATTAAGAAAACTGATGTTGCTGCTGCCTCGTCTAGCTGCTGGATGGAATCGTATCAACGTAGACAAATCGTGCAGACTACGAAAACGAAGTCAACGCTGAGCCATAATCGCCACTAATTCTGGAAAATTCAGATATTCAGTTCATATTGAGATCCAAAATTTGTCGAAAAATAAAAGAAAGGCCTTCCATACGAAAATTATAAAATCTAGAAAACTCTAGGGGCCGGTTGCAGAAAGCAATGTTAAGTCTGGTGTTAGCTAACATCGCGTCAAAGTGAACAAAATCGCATCAAATTTTGTTTACTAATGTATTAGTTACCATAAGCATTTGAGATTTGATTCGTTTTTGTTCACTTTGACGTCGCGTTAGCTAACACCAGACTTAACATTGCTTTCTGCAACCGGCCCTTAAACTTCTAAAAAACTAATACGACAAAAACCAAAACCGGCATCAGCGTACAAATACGAATGTCATTTACTAAAAATTACCTACTTCAGGTAGAAAACGGCTTAGTACTCCAATTTTCAGAAGTGCTGAATTATCAAAAACTATCAGGAATGGAATTCAAATGTGTAAATCCAAATTGCAAACATCGGCGTTCACGGCACGATTCACCAAAAACTGATGTCTGTCTCTATACCAAATCCACTTACATGGTGTTTGTCTCAGATTTCATTTACTTAATCTAACGATAAGAATTGGTAAAAAATTACGAATATACAGCGATCACCGAATCACAAATCCCCCTCAAGAGCCAAACGCGCAGTCTCGAAGGTTTTGCTGTTTTGTTTTAAAAATTGCGCCGGAAGTTATTCAACTAAAAAACAAAGAAAAAACAAGCGATAAGTCGAAATTGGGGATGCCGTTGAACGATTTTACCACCAATGTTGGCTCAACTGATACTAGAAACCCTGATCGCCGACGGAAGTTACTAAATAACCGTGCCAGAGCTCACGGCAACAAAACACATAGCCTCACGAACTAGAATTGATAATACACCAAAACCCAAAAAAAACCAGGCTGATTAGATAAGACAATACGAGAAATTACACGCAAATTAGACTAGACATGGCAAACAATATATTAGCGGGGATAAACTTCAATTGGTGTTACTCCTATTGCAATCTGCTACAAAAAGGTCACTAACGGCATTAACCTCCAAAACGACAAAATAAACATTTACTTTTATAGTTAACCATTGAACTGTTAAATCTAATTAATCAACTCATACCTTCAGGGAGGCTAATAGAACCAGGAGATATCACATAACTCGAGCAGGTACATAGCGAGCAGCCAGGTAAAACGCATGACGGCACCTAAACTTAAACACTAACGGTTGCAGCCGTCTAACTGCCGGCACCAAACTCCTAATGTATCGCACACAAAATAAACTCTCATTTAGTATTAGATATGTAGAGAAAAATAAGGACTGTATAGTACACGATTGAGAAGCGATTTTTGTATTTTTTAGAAGTAAAATAAAAAAAAGGTTATGCTTTGACTAATATTCTGGAGAAAGGGTTAACACTTTTGGGTTTTGATATCCAAAATATTAAAGGCTAGCCCTACAATAAAGGCGCTAGCATGGCTGGGCAATATCAGGGTGTTCAGGCTAGAATATTGCAACAAAACCTCAAAGCAAAGTTTGTCCCATGTTCACCACATAATTTAAATTTAGTAGCGTTGCACAGTGCCTCAATAAACATTGACATAGCCACCTTTTTGGAACTATTCAGAAAAGATACAGTAACATTCGAATTTGTTGTTACCGGTATTGTTAATGTATTGAGGGGTGCAAAAGTATTGGCTTGCTCACAAGAAGATCTTACTTAATTACGACTTTGGCCTCCCTTTTCGTGCAAGTGTAATTAATCACCGCGACGAGTTGGTACAGCGGCGAGTTGGTAAAGTAGCGAGTAGGCTGGCGGCGAGTTGGCGGCAGCGACTCGGCCGCAGCGAGTTGTTGAGACCGATCTTGCAAGAGCAAGAAATCTTACAAAAGTAAGGAGTGATAATGTTTAAGTGTACACAAGCTGAGAGTAATAAATTTTGCATATATTGTTATGATATTGGTATAGGGGTCTAAAAATCAGATTAATGGGATTAGAGGGTTAGAGTAATTGGAAATTATAAAGATCAATTTAGATGTGAATTGAATATTAAAATTATTAAGATGCATTTAGTAAAGAAAGAAAATAGAATTTATAATTTCATAAAATGAAAATGATTGAGAAACAGAAGAATTCTAATTTAATTTAATATCTAAAAATAAAATTGGAAAATGATGACAAATACTTTTTTGAGATAGACTATTGAACATAGTAGGTAGTAATCAAATAATAAAACTTTTATAGTGTGTTGGATTGAAAAATAAGCTATATCGTTAAGGAGTCTGTTTTTATTGATATAAAAAATTTGAAAATGAAAAGATGTAACCGATTTTTGTAATAATAAATTAATAAATAAACTCTTTTTAAAAAGTTTAAACATGTTTGGTATATAAAAGGGTTGCAGTTTAAGGCAAAATTCGCGTGGTGTGCAAGAAATAAGATGAAATGTTAAAAGTAAGAAGGTGAGCAGACTAAATGGAGGAAGATAAAGAATATGGTGAGAATACCAAACTAAAGCAGTTCTAATCTACAAAAGAAAATAAAAAGAAAGAAATACTGAATTTAAGTTTATTATTGTGGGATTACATTTGGCATTGTGCATCAATTGCATTGGATTACAAGGAACGATTTACCTACAAGAGAGGACAATCGCAGGGAAGTCGTTGGCGGAGTGAGCATGTTTATGGGGTTTGTCAAGTGAGGTCTGGTAGCTTGTCCTTGGTCGAGATTCTTGGTTCTGAGCTGTGGAGTACTTCAGAAGAGTGATTTGGATTGAATATTAAAGAGAAACAACTACGACTGGGGTCTGTTTGGATCTATGCTGTGAGGAAACTGTGTAGGTTGATTCCTGAGGCAAACTAGTTTTCCTGGGTTAATTCGGATCATGATTCTGGGCATTTTGACAGTTTGGTTGTCAGTGGAGGCCTTCACCGTGGTTTTGAGTGGAGCAGTTGTAGTGTGATCAGTTGCAGAGTTAGACAAATTGGTTTCTGCAGAGGAGAGTGCTAAGTTCAAAATAAAGATAAATGAATCTAGGTATTATATAAGAACTGAAATAAAATGAAGATTAAAGTGAATTGATTTAATTAAGGAAGTACTTACTATTTGAGATTGTCATATAACAAATGTAACGATCAAGTATTTGTGATTGAATTTTTAAAAACTGGTTTGACGTAACATTTGACAGAAGTTTTTAAATTGTCATAATTAAAATAAGAACATCAAATTTTAGAATAAACAATCTAGATAGTCCACTCTGATTTTCAGTCAAGTGCATCTACAGGAGCTAGCAAAAAATAATTTTGAATATCCAAATTAAATAAATAGGGCACTTTAAATTGACTAAAATTTAATTATAAACATAAATTTATAGGCAAAACAACGTGGAGCCTTAACCTTATCAATATATTAAATAAATTCCTGATTTAAGAGGCGATTGAAAATATAAAATTATTTGTAAAATAACCATTTATTGATTCTTAATAACTGCATAAAACGATTTAAATCATAAATATTTTTAAGCTTCAGCTAGCCCAAGCCAGAGCATCAGCATGGCCGAGCGGTTAGGAAGCTTGGCTGGGGTAATGGGGTTCAATCCCCACGTCTGGTAACTAACGGGCGGATCACACAATCGCTTTAAAAATTAGCTACTAAAACCACGGTTGTGGAAGTAGGAAAAGTAAAAGGTCGTTGAAGGCGTAATGTTGACCACATCCCCAGTACGCCGTTAATGATGTGCCAGATGACTGGGTTTTGAAAAGAGATACGAGTATATCGGCGGCCCTGACCACGTCTCAGGCCATATTTCTAGGTGTGGAATGGCGCGCCCTAAACTTTAGCCTACGGCAAAAGTTCAGACATACCAAACATCTCATTAATACGCCATTCACGTGATTTCTATGCTTTCTCAAAATACGGGCTGCCCTGGAAAATGTCCTTTCGACGGGAAAATAGCTAGTGCCATTTTAGATACAGGTGGAATATATATCTTGTAAATTTTCCAACAAGATAAAAATATAGAGGGTGAGGAAACACTAGCGATATTTGCAAACATTTTTGAAACTATGCACTACAGCAAAAAAGTGTATTACAAAATAATAATGGGAAGCACTTCTCTACAGTTTTGTGCAGCCAAGAGATTTTAATTATATTTTGTTTTTTATTTCCAAACAGTCGACGCCTACTTGGTTAATTTCTGCACATATAATTAGCAGAAAATTTCTTCATTTACGTTAATATTTTGCATTTTAGTGAGGAACTTTCCCATTCACGACAATGATTTTTTTGGTAAATTAAAATAGAATTAAAAGGGAATTATAAATCATAAAAAGGTACCCGTACCATTTAAAAAAATCAAGATAGCTACGTAAATAAAACAATGGGCAGTGAAAAAAAAATTTACGGCACAGAACTATAGAGAAGTACGCCCCATTAAAGTTTTGTAATAAACTTTTTTTGCTATTGTGTGTAGCAACAAAAGTATATGTAAATATTGCAAAAGTTGCCTTACTCTGTATATGTACTATATAGTCTCTACTGGTTGTGTATTGTTATTTTAAATAAATGACTTTAATCTCATATAGGTCGGGTCTCTACATTCTAGCAAATATTATCTTGATTTGTATAATATATAGGAAATACATTTTGCTATCCACTTAATTATCGTGTTATATTTTTTAATAAATTAATTGTAAATACTTTGAATAATGCTGATTTAACTACTGGAATCGCTACAGTACTGGATATTATTTAACTAATAAAAACTTAACTCAAATATGGCCATCCAACCTCACAATTCGCAAAACAAGTTCGCTGTTATTTGACAATTATCTGTGATTATGCAATTAAAGTGTTGCCTAGGTGATATGAACAGCAGTAAGTAAATACACGTCACAAACAAAACAGACAGAGGACGCTTCTACCGGAAGTGCACATAAAACCAAAACTACGCTTGAAATTCACCAAATTCACTCTTTTAGAGTAAACTTTTCTGATCTTTCTGTTGCTTTTCCAATCGAAGCTAGGCCTTAACTCGATCCCCAGCAACTTCCACGTTGCCTGGGCTCCTCTTTTTTTGTTGGCCTGTAAATACAAGCCGCTCAACGCCCTGCAGAGCTATTCTTTTAACTCGATCGTTGCGAAAAACGCCTCCAATTCAGCCATTGTCTCAACATAATGCTCCAACTGCTTCCCACAAAATTCGCTGCTTACCTCTAGCTCATAAGGCTCCAATTATATTGCCCGAACCTCGTACACAATCTCGAAAAAACCAGCCAACCCTCCATGCACAAATTAAACACTTTTTATACCTTTGCAGAGGTGCGAGGAATCAATGCAACCTACTACAGCACACCAAAAAAATACAGATTTAATCTTCAAACACACCGAATTGGGAAAAGGGTATTTATTCACGTATTAACAATTACAATATGACAATAAATATAGGATACCAAAATTAAAAGCATCGTATCAGTTGCAATTTAAATGACAATTGCTGCAAATGTCACTCCGATCTTTTGTCGACACCTTCTCCTTAAAAGTATGCAGTAACCGTGTTAAACAGGATGTTTACTACCGAGCAAAATCATTTTGTTTGCAACCTCTATAATCGTCCATACGAATAAGGCAGAAATAACGGACCAAGTATCAACTACGTTAAATTTCAATTTCTAGAGAATGGGAACGATGGAAAACAACATTTTCAATGAAAATCCCACAGTCATTCGCAACTGCGAAATTGAGAGGGCGATCGTACAGTTCTTCCAAAATTTACGTCAACCTCTATTTAGAAATTACCTATGTAGGCAATCTTCAAGAATGCTTGGAAGGGAACTATGCTTGCAAAGGGATGGTGGTTACGTGAAGCATGTCATACATCAATACAATAGACATCAAAACTGGAAATATTAAAGTGATAGTTGTTAAACACAACAAATTAAGTTTGCAAACTTCGGTATCCTATATTTATTGTCATACTGTATTTATTGGGGAAGCCAAAATTAACACCACTTCACAGCTTCGATTTCTTTCCCAAATTGTTTGTCTTCGATCTAACATTGTTTTACATTATTTCCAAGCATACTCTGATTAAATTTTGTTCAGACCAAAGCTAACAATATTTTTAATGCCGTTTTACAAATTATTAGCAAGGCCAATCCTATTTTAAAATATTTACAAAAATTAATCTAGCACATTTCTGGAACATTTTATAAAATAATATATATTTTTTAAATTAAATATTAAAGTACCTCGACTGCTAGGGCCTTTGGCACTAATTTTAAATAATACATAGCATTATGGTATTACGTTGTTACAATATGATTACATTTATAATAATTCTAAAAGACCAGTGCTTTTCAAATACAGTTTCAGTTGGTTCGTTTGGTCGGTAGCATTGGTTAATACATCGTACAGATTAATGTCCTATATGTTTGACATATTATTAATTGCTATTATAATTATAAAGGCTTAAAATTTGTTCGTATACAGATTTTTGGCAGGTACTAGGTACACACGGCAACTAGATAGAGAGACGGTTTGTTTGTCTTAAAATTTTAAACCGTTTCTGTATCTAGTTACCGTGTGTACCTAGTACCTACAGACAATCTGTATATGCATTCTTTAGTAAACAATTTGATTTTACGCCTGATGATCGATCGCATCTTGTTAAAAATAATTATTTTTAACGCATTGGGTATGCTGAAACAATTGTAGCGGTTGGTTCATATTAATAAATGGCTTTGGGAATGACTAAGTGAATCTTATTAACTATGTATAAGTATGGTATTAACCCTAAAATTTGATTGTCTTTAATATTCAAACGCATATCTAAATTTAGGGGTATGTAGTAACATATCAAAAGAAAGATCAATTAAAGGGCTTTTCAAAAATACAAGAATATACAGGACGTTCTATTTAAATACAGCGAAATTATTAAGTTAGTAAATCTTGAGCACCCTGCATATTATTAATACTACGCTGACCAGAAATTTTTAATAAAAAAGAGTATACTTGGCAACGTTGTTGAAACCAAAATTTTAAATAACAAACAAAGAGAGTAATAACGCGCTACCAACAGAATTTTATTCTAACGTGGACATGTTCATGTGGTTTGGGTTGCAACAAAACACAGACTATATTTCTGTGGCAATACCAACTGAAATGCTTTAAATTTTGATAATCGATGAATAAAATAAATCTGAATATCCGTTATAAACCACATAAATCAATTAAAAATTTGACAAGTAAACACAAAATTATGATTCTCCTTTTTACTTTTGATATTACTTAATTTTTTTACTCATGGTCTAGTTGTAATCCGCTCGCGTTCGTGATTATGTAGGTACACTCCGCATTCTGAGGCTGGTTGGACTTCAGAGTGTACATATAATTCGCTTAACAAATTGCAACATTTTCTGTCAAATATCGTCCCGCGCCGCAAATTTATAGAAATGTTTGAAAGAAAATCTAAAACGAGTATTAAAAATATTTAAATGAATTAAAAAGAGTATATTGATATCTGTTTTATAAAAAGTAAGAGGAAAGAAGATATTACTTAGAAAAGAGTATAATACTATAAAAAAGAGTATGTCTGGTCACCCTAATTAATACCCAAAGCCACCATTTTACACCCGAAAGGTAATTCACGAAAAATACTATAATTCCATGTATTTAATATATTGTTTTTTTAGTGATAGCTCCACATTTGAACTAGTCATATAATTTATGTAGTGACTATTTTACTTTGAGCTTGCCCTTAATTAATGCAATGCACCATATTAGTAAACCTAGAATTACTTTCAAATCAATTATTTCAATTAAGTACTCTTATTCAGGGTGGTTCGCCAAATCTAGATCTCTATTAGTTTAAATTTTTATTTTAATTCTTAACTATTTAATGACATCAAATGTCAACTTGACTTCTATATTTACTCAAACCAGGTAAGTATTGACAAATCTATTTTTATATTGACATAACTATCAATTAACTCACCAAAGTAAGTACTGTTTTGTATTTTACTCTTTCTTTTATTGTTTGTTATTCAAAATGCTTTGATATTAATTACTAACACAAACCTTATCACTTCTTCAGCTCACACTTCCAATATTTAAATACCACTGCTCCTATCCTCAAGAGATCCCAATGTTCACCTTATGCAACACTTACAGCTTATTCCTGTCAACCAACTCCAAACGTCCGCAGAATCCGGTATCGCTCCCCACATCAAACGTCACCTTCACACCAATAGACTCCTGGTAAGTTTCAGCTTTATAAATGAATCTGATCTTATCTTGTATATTCCTTAGATAGTTCTCTGCACTCAGCAACCCCCACAGATGTTGTCCAACTCTAGCAGGCACTCCTAATAACCTCCTTCTAGATGAATGACCTCACTTACATACAACCACCAATGTAACCAATGAATATTTAATTATGTGTCACCTTTACCAATAAATCCAATTTTATCCAATTCGGTAGTTCTCTGGTTCTTTCTATTTAATTCACTGTATTAGACAGTCTCTTCACTGATTGTTTAGTTTTAATAAATTATTATATCATTTTCACTTCTGCACCTCGTAGATTTGTTAATAGCCTTTATATTTGTACACTACCAAATAACTATACAAATAAGGCATAATTTCTAACTTTTATTGATCAAAATTAAACATTTCAAGATTATTTTTACATTTTTACGAGTTTGTTTTTACAACTGACTAAACAAAATTTTCATTTCTATTAGATACAATTCTTCTTGCCCTCTTATAAATTTTAAATATCCTATTATTACATGCTATAAATTCTTATTATTATAACAAATACATTTGTCAATTGTAACCTTGGCTTGAAATTTATTAAAATTAACTGCAACCATCAAAATTTGAATACTCAATTGTTATGTATACCTCAAATTACCTTACTCATTGTCTTAATTAATTTGATCATTCTTATTGAACTTTACACCCAATCTTTATTAAACCCTTTAGAATTTGATTATAATTAAGCTTCCAAATTTATCATTTCTATCAGCCATACTTTAAAACTACCTTTTGCATATCATAAAAATATGTATAATTCTTTGGTGACATTTTCTTTCATTCAATTGTTTTTTATTACTTACAGCAGCTGCCTAAAGTTCAATGTTTTTTGTTTAATAAAATCGTTAATATCACCTAAGCAGTATACCTGTTAGACCCATACATCTTCATATTAAAATTATTAGTATTTTAAGTAAACCTTTAATAAGCTGACTAATCGTATGGGGCATTGCATTAAAATAATAAGTATTTTATGTAATTCTCATAGTTTTAGACATATCTTCCACCCTCCCCTCATAGCTAAATCTTTATATCTCTGACTTAGAATTCTGGTGTTTGACCAGTAGCGGTGCAAGAGCACCTTCGGCCCGTAATTAAATATACAAATGCCCCCTCTAGTAAAAAAATTTATATACTTAATGAATATTGTATATTTATAATTAAAGCTGATATTATATGGCAAATGCATATTTTGTATAATTGATATGCCCGCAAAACTTTTTGCATATGTATACTAATTATGTGAAAACAAATCGTTTAAGCCAAGTTTCATTTTGCATATTTTGCATATTTATACGTTTTTGAGAATATTTTATGAATTTTGCATATTTGCTTATGTTTAGCAATAATTTGTAATGTATGAAGACCTTTTTGAATTTTTTTTCTAAAATTTATTATTTTATTAAATTTATTAATAAAATTTTTATGTACAACTGAGATATATGCTATACTTTCACTTTCTGCCGTTGGAGTGCAGTGTGGGTATCGAAATGAGCAGAGAAAAGGGGAAGTCCCTGTTAAAATCTTTGACTATATAAACACAGACTGTCAGCAACCCCCATTTTTCCCATAGAAGCAGTGTATAAGGAATCGGCCAACACAAAATCCATTTTAAGAGTGTTGGGTGAATAACAGCCTGGTGGGGTTAGAGGAAATCTCATTTTTATGTTGCTTAAAACGTGAAGTTGGGGTTGGCAGTCCATGTTTATATAGTCAAACGTTAAAATGAATGACGTCTTTGAATAAAAATTAGAGAAATAAATATACTCATACAAAATAATTGAAATTTTTACATTATTTAGAATACTCCTACTTATTTTAAAAAAAATTAGAGCATAGTATGTGCATATATTATAACTTTCGCTGCATATACTGAACAAAATTTATGCATATATTGCACTGGTTTTTAGCCCTCAAATCAGCTCTGATTGCAGTACAAGCAAATAACAAATCAAATCACTAAAGCACAGAGTTGTAATATTGCAGGCATCTGAGAAAATTCACATAAATTGCTAAATCATAATAACACTACTGGTATAAATGGCCAATGACATTGATTGTATTTGAATAGGCACAGAAATATGGAAACTCAAGTTCCGTGTATTGGGTTTAGCAATATAATTTTAAGCATAATATAATAGATTTGGACAAAGTAGAAGCCGAAGTTAAATTTGTAGACAGTGTTTTGTCAAAAACCACCAAGGGAGCAATTGTTTTGAATACATTGGTGAAAGTTGCCTGATTTTTGCTCTGACTTTAAATAAAGAATTTTAATAGAAGTCATAAAAATATTTAAATAAAAATAGCACCATCGTGATCAGCGAATTGCTGTGCATAAGCACAATTGGAGGCAAGATTTTCCACGCACTTGAGTTATTTTTCGTTCCGAGGCGACTTCGGCAGACACGGCTATGAGACCAGCTCCCGCAGAACCAATTTGCAGCATCGTGCAAAGGCCTAGGGTATCAAGATTGTTCCGGCAGCGCCACACACCAGGTCCCAACACAGCACAGCAGTCCGAGCAGTCCGGGGGCGCAGATTTCAGCCAAGATCACCATAAAGGGGTTGCGACTCCTACGGATGTGAGGTTAGTTTATTATGAAATTTTTATCTGCGCGATTGGCATGAAAATCACATCATACCTTAATTACGACCTGGAGAACAAGAAAATCATAAAAGTTCCTGTGCATGGCGAGGTGTTTTCCCAGAATTTGCGAAATAAATCGTCAGTTGGAGGTTCCAGTAAACAAAAGCAGTTTTAAGCGTCCTTTTAGAATGGGCCAATGATAGATTTGCCTAAAAAACAATAGAACGATAAGACGCTACTTGAAGGCGCAATTATTCAAAATCTTACCGTAAAAAATCTGTTCATTTAATTGCTTGATGATACAGTTTACAAGCGAGCTGACAGGTAACTTAAACTTCTTGTGCGAGATTTTGACATTTCAGAATAGCGACGGCGCAGTACTCTCCTTTTTAGATCCCCAGTCCACTTTTTAGTGGCGTACCGTTAAAATTTTAAACTCACAAATTTAGGAACCTTAGACCCGAGAATTTGCGAGTTTTTCTTTTCATGTCTCTGTTTTCAAATGAGCTAGCGAAGTTATTGTATCAGATGAATGGATTAAATAAAGGGCAAACTACCATAAGAATAGTTCTCAATTTGGGGTATCCAACAAAATAAGTTAATCAGTCAGTTTGATCATAGCAAACAGTAAAACTAAATATTGTGTGGTGACTTATTTTATTTACACATTTTTAATTACATTAATTATCTCGTGCACAGAAGTCATTGCAATATATGCGCATATTTTCGTACTTTTGAGTGCATATAATTATCAGCTTTATTTATAATTATAGTATACAAAGTAAACGTTTAACAAAAAATAAAATTATATTCTGTTATAACCAACAGAAATAGAGTAGTAAATGCCTAACATATAACACATTTTATAAGTAACGTATCTAACAAAATATCAATTAAAAATATAAAACTAAATAAAATCTTCAAGTTGGTATAGGCACAAATACAAAGAAAACTGACGGATAAATATCTACCTAGGTAACACTAGTAAAATAAAATAATATTCAGGTAAAATCCTAAGAACCCACGTCAAAATAGGTAATAAATACTTAGTATTTATTTGTATCATTAATATCTGTAAAACGCCGTAAAAATAAATTGAGCAGCAATTAAAAAATGTATCTTTCTAGCCTTATTGGCAGCAAATTGTTGCACAAGATTTTTATGTCCATTGTGGACGATACTTTTTGTTCAATTGACAAAACCGAAAGGTCATGTAACCTATCTTGGCTCGTTGAATTTCTTAAATAATGTTTTATTATTTTCAACTTGCTAAATAATGATCTTTATATTGTGGCTAATGTTACAGGTAGAGTCAAGAATAAAACCAATGCAGTAATAATTTCGCCAAAATTGCTTTCGAGAACACTAGGTTACTAGGTATATTTCTGTAGGAATAAACTTTTCAAATCTGGAACACTCATGCTATCGTTTAAATCCTCTTTAAAGTAAGCAGATAGCGTTCACAAACTGAATGGCGAGATTATTATTGAGGCCATCAGAATACTTTTTCTAGTTTTTCTGAAGCAAATCACATCGGACCTGTTCAGCTTCTTGCATTCTTAAAACGTTTTTCGTTTCTAAAAATTCAGAAATGTTTGTTAGTTTTTCAAGGGTACTAATAAAACGTTCAGTATATAATCCAGTTTCATTCAGTAATCAAATATGTATGTTCAGTAATCAACTAATTTTTGCAAAGTATAAAAACCCAAATGGTTAGTAAAATAATTGTAAATTGCACAACAAAAAATTAAAAGTGGCCAGTAAAATATGCACGGTATTTTATTATGTTTTGTACAGTTTAAAACGCATATTAAAGAAATAGGAGATGCACAGTAATTTATTTCAATTTGCACGGTAAAAATAATAAATGTTCAGTAATAGCCACTTTCTTTACCGGCTGGATATTTGAGGTTACTGTAACTAAAATTAATGCAAGTAATACAACAGAGGAAGGCATAGTATTCCACCTAAAAATTGGAAAGCACCTTCAGACGCGAAAACCATCCCAATACAGGACCAAAACGGCTCAGGGGTCGTTCAGCGAAAGCCAAGAGAGCTTTGCTGCTCCAATAATAATATATTATTATGTATATGGCTATATAAAGCTAGCCTTTTATTAATGTAACGCCCTTTCTAATTAAATAATAATTTTTTTTTAAATCAAGTTTTCTTATCTCAGGTGGTTCGCCAAATCAAGATCTCTATTAATTGAATTAATGACATTTGCTGTCAAACCGATTTTCAAAACTCATCAAGCCAGGTATTGACAATTGTATTTTTACATTAATCAATTCATTAAATTAAATATTGCTTTGTATTATTGTACCTATTTCACTGATTGATCTTTATTCAAAATGTTTTAATATTAATTACTAACAAACCTTTTCACTTATTCAGCTTAACTCGCACAATTCCATACACCAGTGCCTCCTGCTTCCAAAAGATCCCAATGTTGTCCTCGTTTGACACCTACAGCCTACACCTGTCAACCAACTCCAATACCCTGCTGATTCTGGCTGCAATCCCTCTATCAAACGTCAGCTTCAACTCCAACCAAACCTGGTAAGTTTCAGGTTTATAACTGCAACAGCTCTTATCTTGTTTCTTTCTTAGATATCATTCGGTACTCTGTAATCTCCTCTGAAGTGGTCCAATTCTGGTAGCAGCATCACAAATCTCGTTCTAGTTGAATTACTTTATTACGATGCAACCACCAATGTTAAATATGAACATGTAATTATGCTACACGTTAGTCAATAAATTCAATTCTATCCAATTTTGTCGTTCTCTAGTTCCTTTAATGTAATTCGCAGCACTTAACAATCCCTTCACCGATTGTGAGTATTTTATAATATTAATATTTAGGCTCCACCTTTAATACCTCGTAGATTTATTTATAACATTTATATTTATATGTAAACCAAACAACTATACAAATTATGCACCAATTTTCATTTTTATTTAGTCAAAATCACATTTCAAAATATGTTATACATCTTTCTTCGAGTTTATTTATATAACTACCCTTAAACAAAAACTTGTTCTTGTTGGATACAATTCTTACTGCACCCTACCATATTTTAAATTATCTATTATTACTTCCTTTTACAATAAAGGAAGTATTGGATTCACCCCAAAAATTCGAAATTGAGTTTTCAACAGATCTTCACGTTTTAGAGTCCCCTGAACCCAAAAAACATATTTTTTTTCATTGGTCTGTGTGTCTGTCTGTCAGTCTGTCTGTCTGTGTGTCTGTCTGTGAACAGAATATCTCAAAAACCAAAAGAGGTATGGCGTTGAAACTTCATATGTAAGTTTTGTGTACTATGTAGATGCGACGGCAAGCTTTTGAAGAAAATCGCATAACCGGAAGTAGGTGTTTACTCTTGTGATTTTTCAGTTTTTTTCGATTTTTTCAAAAACGGCTCTAACGATTTTTTTCAAACTTCTCATTTTTATTACATTTTTAATGTGTATTGATGTGAGATAGGTGATTTTCCAGTTGAATACTTCTAAAATGGGTTTCTTTTGTTTTTTTGTCTATTTTTTTTATTAACTCTTATTTTAAATAGAACACCCGGTATATTATTACATTTTTGAATTCAGCTTAAAATTCTAGAGAAAATTTGTCTCTTCAACTAACGCTCTATTTTGTACCGTTTTTGCAGAATTTGCAATTTTTGAAAATTTTTGACAAATGCTTAAAACATTTTAAATCAAATTTTTGGCTAATTATAAGATCACTGTAAAAGGCAGTTGTGTGCGTGTATCACACCAGATTTTTAATAATTCACATTATCATTATAACACATTTGTCAATCGTTACCTTGGCTTGTATTTTATTAAAATTTTCTCTAACTATTAAATTAGTATATTCAATTAATATCAAAATCTCCTCTCTCATTGTCTCAATTAAATTTATTAATAATGTTTAAAATTTAACACCCATCAAGATTTAATTAAATCAATCTTCCAAAATTATTCGTTTTAAATATTTCTTTATTGAAATTGATTACACTGCCTCATGTATCATAACAATATGTTATATAGTCTATTTATGTTCTAGCGAAACATACCTATTTAAGTTTTTATTCTTGTATTTAAGAGAGTATTTTATTTTTGTTACTTTTTCATACAAATAGTAAACAAGTTCGTATATCGTAGTTGTCGTTTTTTCTTCTTTTGATAATGACTCTATTGAAAGTATATATACAGTGTGTTTCGCATAGTATCAGACATAGGACAATTAACATTGAGAAATTGTGCAAAGATCAACTATTGCTGTGTGCGCATTGAGGTATGCGATTGGTCAGAAATGCAAACAATTTGAAATTAATTTGATGTTTGTCATTTCTCACAAATCACTTACCTCGATGCCTACACAGCAATAGTTGATCGCCCATAATTTTCCAATGTTAATTTGGCTATGTCTGATAGTTGGTGAGAAACACTGTTGACATATTCTGTGCAATCCAGGTTAACTGCAATAACATTCTGGCGAGTGTTTTAGTAAATACCTACCTAATAATATATAAATAATATTCCTTTCAATATTATTTTGTTGACCATTTATTTTATGTATCGTATATTTTTTTACTATTTTTTTTATTTTACTAAACTTTTTTATATTGGGGTCTCTTCATTTTATTTACTAGAAATTATAATGCACATTTAATTTGTTGCCTTGCTTTTGCTACTACTGTCCCTGTGATTTTTTGAATGCAACATTTATTATTTGTACTAAACAGTCTAAGTATATTATTTTAAACATCTATAATTTTTAGTGAAAATTTATTATTTCACTGGGGCTCATTGTTTTCTTACTGATTGTCTACTAGTTTTACCAAAACATTATTATTTTACTAAACATTCATAATTGTTACTACTGAACGTTTAACATTTTTACTGAACATTTATTTTCTTACAAAACATATATTAGTTTTACATGACGTTTAATATTTCTACTGAGCAAATGTACTTTATGTTTAAATAAAATACTGTGCATTTAATTTGTTGGCGTTTTTCAAAGCTCTCAAATCGAGTCTGCTCACTATTATAATGACTGATAACTGAGAGTGGGGACTGAGGTTGCACTTGCACTGCTATCAATCTATACTCAAATGAAGTAGAAGATATCGAGCTATTTAATAAGCGAATACAGAATTTACTGGGCCCTCTAAGGGCTCGGGCCCCTAAGCAACGTTTATTTCTGCTTATATATATCGCCGCCACTGTGTTTGACGTGTTTTCAACTTCCTTTCTACTAATGCCGAAATGAAATGTAAACATGATGTGGGAATACGGAATAGGGTTAATCATAATAACAGTCGTGTTTCAAAATTTAATAACAACCCGATACATCTTCAACGTCAGCTGCTATATTTTGATGGCAGTAACAATATTTAAGGTAGATAAATAATCCTATAAGAGATCTGAATTTACTATAAAATTACTCAATATAATTTAAATAAATTAATAATTTAAAAAGAAAGTTAACTCCTACAGTGAAGTACGCACATAAAAACAGTTTTGAGCATGTGCGATGGTGGTGTAATGGTCAGCATAGTTGCCTTCCAAGCAGTTGATCCGGGTTCGATTCCCGGCCATCGCATAACTTTTTTTTAAATTTTCTCCTACAAAATTCATAATTATTATTTTTAACAAGGTTCCCTTTTTACTTAATTACGCAAATAATATATTCACACTAAAAAATAACACCCAACATGCATTATCTTATCTTTCATCAGCAGCTGAAATATTCGTTAATGCACTTCATGTGCAATTTCACATAAGCATGCAGTACTTGGAACTAAGGAGTAATCATAACTATGGCCGTGATTGGTCAGAACAAAGTCTCAAATATTTTTTCAAAACTGTCAATTTGACATTCAGTATGAATCTTAAAAATATAAAACGAAAACCGATAATAAGTGGATACGCGAAGCTGACCCACACCGTTTATTTGAATTATATAGGACAAAATTATTGTAAAACACGAACAGTCACAAACTTATATTTTCCTAGTGTAAAACTGAGTACTAGAGTATTTGTATATAATATGAGAAACGATGACATATAGGGATCCATCATGCGAATTAGTCACAATTTCACAGTCGACTACATTAATAGTGAAGTTAGTTATAACATTCATAAGTTACAGTTGACTATAAATTTAGTATTTAGCGGTGGTAAAGAGTTGACACTATATGACTGTCATTTATGCCACTTTTAGCTATTAAATAGTAAATACAGTTGTTGCAAGCCAACTTTATATCCATTTGCTGTTCACATCTACACATGGAGGAACAGAGACTGAAAAACATTTAAATGTAATGCAAGAGTTGGGACACGGAGAAGATTTGTTTTGGATCCATAAACTATGGAGTACCTGCTTTTTGCTAATTTAAACTTTATGAATACTTCTTTCAAATAAAACAAATGAAATATATTGTTGCTAAATCACATGGTCCTTGATTTGTGGATCCAATGGCTCAACTCTTAATACATACAGGATCTCTACTGAGTTGTAGAGTCCCTGTATATAGTTATATGAGTCGAGCAAACACAAATGTCAGCGGCCATTAGTATTCCAAAAATAAATGATAGGCGTTCAAGGTCGAAGTTGTTTTCCTTAGTATGTATCACTTTGACGAATTTAATTACTTGACAGTTTGACATTGTCAATAAATGGTAAATTTATAGTATTTAACATTACAAGCCAGGTAAAACAGGTTTTACTGGCGATAGGATTGGGATGACTGGCGAGCCTGTCATATCCTTGAGCCAGTAAAAATGGTTACCTGGCGTGTATTGTTGAATATTTTATTTGTTCCTCACTTGTAAATAAGTAGAAATTTAGCATGTATTCAAAGTGTCAAACTGACAAGCAACTAAATTAATCAATATGACACATACTAAGGAAGACAACTCTGGCTTTGCACGCTATCATTTATCTATGAGCACGCTTGTAAAATATAACTGGCTAGCCAGTAAAAAATTTACTGGCTAGCCAGTTAAGAAACATTTTCAAAGTGAATACAGTGACTTGATAAATTGATGTTTACAAGTGAGGAACAAATAAAAGCATTTATGAAAACTACACTGGTAGCTTTCTACTGTTTACCGATTGGTGGTCAGCTGATTTTGCAGGAAAACTTCGGTATAGCGTCCCCACTGGGTTCGACATTTGGCGCGCAAGCGCAGAAACCCCCGAAAAGCAGTGGTTTCCACGCAAATGATAGAACATTGTGTGCTACGTACACACAAATCTTAAACTGCAGCTAATCTAAAATTATAGCTCCCAGACTAAAACATTCATGTATATGTTTGTGGACTGGGGACGCTATATTGAAGTTTAGCCAATACTTGTCTTGTCGTCGAATCGGACAATAATATTAATAATAATTCAGATGCTAAAGCTTACAAAGCACTAGCCTCTACACCGCTCGGTAAAAAGTGTTTAGTAATAATACGTACGTGCACTAATAATTATTATATTAAGTACATTATGAGAAAAGGACAAGTCCTATAATTTTATTTTCCACATTAAATGAACAAGGCAGCTGATGTGTGAAAAGTAAAACATTTAAACAATCACAGCTTTTTATTGAACGTTTTAAACTTTGCAGTACATCTTTTAATTCCTGTAATAGCTCCATTTTTCACTATGAAACTGTTCGCCCTTTGTCGCAATTCTTTGACCCATTCTGCTTCTTACAACTTCTTTTGCAGGAATGTATTAATCACTGCTGCGGTATTCTAGAAATAATACCATAATTAATTTCATACCTGCGCCCTACTACAACAGTGAACCTTCTCCCGATAAAGGGGCAGCTTCGTTATTGCAATATGTTGTTCCACTGTACTGCTCGCAATACATACGCGTGTTATATTCAGAGCTTTACCAAAAATATTCTCAAAGAGCGAACAAATATCCAATTACTTTTGTCTTACGAATTTTCACGGTATGCGGAAGATGTGTCACTTCATCAGTGGATATTGGATCAGTTTGGATATCGATTTCTTGTGTCGCAGCGCATTAATTTTTTACGAGTAATCTTGAATCAGGTGGAATATTAAGTTGGAACAGACCCGGTGTCCTAATATAGGAAGTGGACGATGGTTATTTAAACTTACATTATAAACGTTGAAAGTTATATTGTACATTAATAAAGTAGAAAACGTACATTACCTCAATCTCTTTTTTACGTTTAATTGAGTTTTTCCCATTGATTTCTATCAAAATATACTTCGCATATTCTAGAATCATCATTGGAAATTCAGTTTGAGCGTAGCATTTTTTGGGAAGGCTTTTAAAATAAATTCTTGTTCTGAACGATTTTTAATCCAAAGATGCAAGAGCCTGTCATTTTACTTAATAGTTTGACAATCAAGTTTCACAGTACGTCATTTAATTGTCGCAGCCATAGCCACCGTTCAAATTTCCATTTTAGATTACTACTTACGCGCAGTGGATCGTACCCAATCAAAAATTGCCCCGCGTTTGCCCGACTCTTACCTAACTATATACAGGGACTCTACTGAGTTCGAATTAAGAGTGCCATCTACTGCATTCTTATTTAGTATAAGTACAATTATATTTCATAACGACTCTTTAAAGTTCTTGAAACACTATTGTTCAGTTATTTGTACGCCAGTTACCAAAATCTGAGGCCAAACATTTTTTAAATTGTTCTCGTATGGCAATCACAAATATAAATACTAAATCGCCAACTATGCAAATAAAATCTATAAAATATTTATTAATATAACTTATAATTCAAACAGAAGGCCTTATACTAGAAATATGTACAGTCTTTTCGCCATGTATTATCACGAAGCCTCCGTTGGCGCACTTGCAGGTGCCTGCGCCTTGTTGTACGCAGCTACGGCCTCTTGCGCCCTCGACAGCTTCCTACTTGCATCGTACGCCCTGGAACGCATTTCCTCTTCCACTGCTTTGTTGAGCGACTTTGTGACAGCCTGCTTCAGCTTGTGCGACTCCTGGGACTTCTTTTTCTTGGACTGAACGGGGTGGTCTTAACAAAAATTTAGGGATTCAGTCATAACCTCACTTTCTACTTAGGCACACTTACTTGCTCGCTTCGAAATAGCAGGTCCCTTCTTCGAGTTCTTTTTACTCTTGGCGTTTTGTGGCAGCTTTGCCTTCACTTTTAACTTCCCTTGAGGCATTTTGGGGTTACACGTGTAGTAACAAGAAATTTTCGATTCTCGATTGGGATGCTGCTGCTCTGCTTTCTGCTTTGGTTCCTAGTTCCTTCCTCGAATTCAGATGTTGAAGCCTAGATGGCGCTTTACTGTTTGAAGTTCCAGAGTCCCTGTATTAATCAAGGGACTCTATGAAGTTACATATACCAAATCCATTCTAAATCGAAGATAAAATTGAAAGCACTTTGAAATATTAAATTTTATTGAATCGACGAATGTATTCTAATATTTTTCATTTTGTAGCATGGCGAAATACCCAATAAACAGCATAATTCCTATAGTACTCACTACACATTTTTTAAAGTTGTTAGTCAAGCTGTAGTGTGTATCGAATACAAGTCGAAGTGACGCAAAAACGAGCGCAAAAACTAAATTTTGAAAATTAACAAACCTTGGTATCCACAACTTATCTGTTTTCAAGATTAATTTCCGTCAGTTGAAGGATCCAAATTCATCTCGAAATGGGGTGAATATCACAGGTGGAATAGTAAAACTCAAACCTTCCCCATGTATAACATTTAATTAGTAAAAAAGTAGTTGACAAGCTACATGTTTCGACAATTAAGTCATGATCAGGCTTCTAAAATTAATTAATTGACTAGTATAGAGAAAAGTTACTAACCTAATAGAAGTCAAAACTTACTTAAAATCCGGAAGCGGTATATTGTAGATTAAATTAATATTTAAGTTTAAAGCAAAACTCAAAGGAATGCGTGATAACCTTGAAGAGGCATGTGTGGCTAAACCAGATACAAGATAAGTGACCTTCGTGGTCTAACATCCAAAATACATGCTAAAATAAGTGTAAATAATTAATTAACAATATTACAATAAGAAAAGTAATAAACTTACGGGAAATATCTTTTTTTTTAATTGTTTTACTAATTAAATGTTATACATGGGGAAGGTTTGAGTTTTACTATTCCACCTGTTAATTTCCGTCAAAAAATGAGTATACACTTGTATCCCATCATCTTTTACTATTGGTTTAGATCTGAGAAATAACATTTAAAATAAGAGAATAAGACTGTAATAAAGTCATAAAGGAAAACGTAATTATCAATTGTATATTTTAAATTAAGGAATGAATTTTGAATAGTCTCAAAATTGCCATTATATTTACCAGTTAAGGTGCCCTTCGTCGCTTCGTGTAACTTATAATTATGCGTGTCGGTGTTTATGGAATGGAATAGGAGGATTGAATGCCATGTTGGTTGCTGTAAAGAGGATTACATTTTGGATTTGCAGTTATATGTATGTAATAAAGGATCTACCATCTAGGAGAGCTGGGTGACTTTTGGAGTAGTAGCGTGACACTAGCGTGGAGGTGTTTGGTTCATTGTAACACTGTGGATTCTAATTGAAGTAGGGTTCCTGGTTGAAGATTCAAATACATGTAACAAAATAGCTTGGTTATATTTGTGCTGTTTTTCTACAGGAGAACTGGATCCATTTTAAAAATGGAGGATGTCCAGGTATATGTAATTAATAAACATTAATTAGTGTTAACAGTGGAATAATCAATTACTTAGGAAAATACTTACTCTTTTCAACACATTGGAACTAATTTGTGTTAATTAAATATAAATTCAGCTAAGTGTCAATATTAGTAAGTTGACAGTGACAGTTGAAACATTTAAAGTCATTCTGAAGTAACTTGTCAATAATCAAACACTTTTATACAATAATTTTGATAGCATTTTCTAAAAAGCAAGTACCCACCTGAGATGGGATGTTTTGTTATAAACTGAGCTAGCTAAGTCAAAGAAATAAAATAAAATATTAAAGCAAATATTTTATTTAATAGTTATTTATTATATTAGTGTTTTAAATGGCGTTTTATCCACGCAAGAATGTTTAAACGCGAGAACGCAGTTCGAGCTTTTAATTTTCTTAAGTGGATAAAACGCAACTAAACACATATGCAATACAACGTTTTATCCAACAACTGAATAAATAACTAAAAAAATATACCTTTTGTATTGACAGCCATGAAAAGTTATAGTGACAATTTGGAAAGTACCGAAAGATCAAATGTTATACGTTTGGCAGTACTGAAGTGTATTGTCAGTCTATGTCAAATTCGAGAGGTTAATAGGTTAAGTTTTGTTTGTTATTTGACACAGATTGACGAAAAACTTAACCTACAAATTTCGAATTTGGCATAGCTTGACAGTGCTACATACAATGCAGTAGTAAGTGACATGGTTTTATCCCACTAGTGGAATAAAGTAATTTTATTATTCCACTAGTGGATAAAGTGGTACTTTAGACGGTTCATAAGTGTGAATAAAACTTCAATTATAAGGTGATTGTGGATAAAGTATTTTGAAATAAATGGATAAGAGTAATTTAGCAGTCTACTAGAGATTAATATAATATTGGCTTACATAGTAAAGTCAGTACTGCAGCAGTATATTTGGAAATCATTTAACCATATATCATTTCTATATAAAATTTTTCTGCATCCAAAAAATTCAAGTTTAATAGTTCAGTTTTCAGGTACGTTAAAACGTCTGAAAAGCATGTAAATATTAAATACAGAAAATATTATTGTACTACTATAATACCTAGTTCCGACCAAAATATAATACTTACAATTTGCCTTGATATCTCTTCTTTGTTTCATATTAAATTTAGATTTTAAAGGACCCCGAGCAAGACAGACTTTTATCCTATTAAACAAAAACTTACAAATCTCTTGTAAATAAGCATTGTTGTACCAAAAATTACATTGATTTGGACATATTTTAATATTAATATAAAATCTTACATAAATAATTACAGTTAAAGACAGGTTTAATTTCACATGAATTTCTAACAATATAGAAACGTTTTGAATCAAACAAATTCACAACATAAATTTACATACTTCACAGGTAAGTTACAGTTTTATGTTAATACGTCATCCTTAAAATCTGTAAGCATGAGATATAATAACATTTTTATTCACTTATCAATTTCATTGTTTATAGCGTTCCAAGTTTGTTATCTTTTTATTTCGAATTATTTTATTAGTTTTCTAAATAATATAGATCAAGGGAATTGATATAATACTGGTTTGTAGAAATGGTGGGTTGTGATAATTTTATTTGGGGGGAACTCTTAATTTTTAACATTGCTAATCAAAGAATAATAATTAATGACTCACCTACATTCCGACGATGTTTTAATCCAAATATAGCTTCGATTTTTAATTTTAATAATCCAAAAGGAAACATTATATACACAGAACAAAAATTATTCAAACACGCCACAAAATGTACATAAGTGTTAAAAAATATAAGTAACTAGCTTTCTATCCGGTTTTGATCTAATATGAACTCAGCTCAAAAAATCTAAAATTGTAACCCCCTTTAAAGATGGTTGCATAGGTTGCAAGGACTGGTCAAACAGTCTCGAGAGTTAAGCGTTCGCAGCGGTCGGTACTCGGACGGGTGTCCGACCTATAGTGGTAGTAAAATCTCAGTCAGCCGTGCCTTGGAGAGCACGTTAAGCCGTCGGTCCCAGTTGTCATTTCGGGGGACAGTCGTTAGGTTACGTCAGAGGAGCTCGCGCAATCTGAAAACTCTGACACCGGGCCTTACCAGCAGCCATACGATACATAGATACATACCCCCTTTTTACTTGTTTATGGGTTATTCAGTTGTGGAATATCCATTAATTAACAATAAAGATAAAATGATTTGAATAAATAGAGGTCCTTCTACAAATTTGCCCTGCTTCTCATTGCTCTGCAAGCATTTATACCGATAAGAACCAATTTATTGCCTAAACAGTGCTCGAAGTTCGAATATGTTTGTAAGTAAGCCCGCCAGTTTACTACGTGCGGTGCTATAGCGCATTTCGCCCTTCCATCACATTGAAGCTGATGGCCTTAATTCTGCTGATTCAGCCTTTTGTACACAAAATTGCCTGGAGTTTCGGCCCATTCCCATTCCCCCCATCAGCTGCCCGCCGCTCCGTGCAGTGATACGAGTACCTACCTGTGTTGACACATAATTTATTAATTGTTGACATACTTCGCATATTTTGTTTTACATGTTTTAACCGGTAGGTATTGAATTGTTATCTCCGGATCTCATTAGTTTGACCTTGTTATATTACAGCGGTAGGTTAGATGATAAAATATATTTTCATTTATAAAATAGTTACTTTTTCTAATGCTAATACGTTGTTGACGGCTGGGAGGTTAGCGCCCATGCGCCTCTAAGAAGCAGCCGCCACTCGTTTGTAGTTCACACAGTTTTTATAGAATCCAATATTCTTAGATTCAACCCTAAAGGATCCTCCAGCGTCCGCATTAAATATACAAAATTTTCTGTATAAAAATAGACGGTTATAAATAATTTAAAGTAGACTTTGTCATATATCAAATTATTCGTCATTGAATGAGGAATGGTGCTATTATATTTTCTTTTTAAATTTCGAATTAATAACGCAATTATTAATAAAAAAAAACTAATAAAATTAACGTTTTTGAAAACTGTAGACAATACTATGCATTTATTTATTAACCGATTTCAATAAACTAAACGTCAGTAGATGCGTAATTTAATGTATGAGGGTGCTATTATAATAAAATTGGGTTAAATATTTTTTTAATTGTGTTACATCCAAAACACCAAATGAGTTCATAACTGTTGCAAAATTAATTGTAAGTCAACAAACCTTGCAGGAAATGGTAATACAGTATGTTACCAATTTTCTGGAAAACATCCACCTTGCAAATAATAATAAATAGAGACGAAAATGGATTTCTTGAATTAGAAAATTTAGTCAAATTGGATTCAGTAGTTCAGAATTTTGCCACCTTTACAACTTTACAAGTTGGCGCTGCTACTCACTGTTGAAAGTAGTATTTTGGGATAATCCGATTATGAGGGT
This sequence comes from Agriotes lineatus, assembly GCA_940337035.1. Classification (NCBI taxonomy): domain Eukaryota; kingdom Metazoa; phylum Arthropoda; class Insecta; order Coleoptera; family Elateridae; genus Agriotes; species Agriotes lineatus. Next base: position 49,667 of record CALNHX010001151.1, on the reverse strand, counting down.
TCAACAGCAGGTAGGTACCTAGTAAGTAAGCAAAAAATGAGTAATTTGAATGTTTGGTAGCCATTATAACATTGCTTCAAACTGTTTTTGTACATTTATTTATTACTGAAATGAATTTCTAACTGTTACAAAAACATTTATTGCAACAATTAGTTTTGTACGAAATAGTGGTTTAGAACACTATATTTTTAAAAAATTTGTTTACAGTAGGTACTAAATATTATAGATTACATTTAGCTGTTTAACAACTATATTTATCTGTATTAGTACATATTTATTTATACATAGAGCTACATAAAAGTTATTATTAATTAAAATTGAGATATAAATCCCGCATATTCAAATTCCTAAGTCGACGACGATCTATAAGTTCTGGAAGCAAGGAACTCATAAAATTTTTCCAATTTTTTAGACATCTCTTCCCAGAATACCCTATCTTGCAATTTTTTCAACGCTGACGCCTTTAGGGGTCCAAACTACAAAATAGCATACGCCCTTATTTGCTATATGTAGCTGGCCTTGCACTTGATACATATATTTACTCGTCTTTTTTAATTTTAGATTAGCCCCTTCTAAAGTGCACAATTTATTTTTTTCATTGAAACCCCCTCTTATGGTGTAAAATTTTTACAAGTCGCTGGACATTTGATTTCTGTTATTAATTTTTCTTTTTTTGATCGGTTAGCAATAATCTGCTGTGCATTTTCCAGGTCCGTATTTATTTATTCGGCGTTGAACAATTTCGTGGTAGTTACCTTCACTATTAAAAGATAGAGCAGCACCAGTGCACCGAGCTTCATATGACCCTTTCAACGAAAAATTCATTTGCTTACCGCCTACAAATTTAGCGACTATGGCATTGTACGATTCGGCGAGGTTATTGTTCATATTGTGTAGTAAGCTCCACGAGTTGTTTCCGGTTCTCCCAGTTCTTTTCATTGTTTCTTCATAAATATTAGTTTCTTTCAAATATGGGATTTGAGTTTCCTAAATAGAAACAATAGGTAAGTAACAGAAAGTAATTAAAACACTTTTGTATAAGTGTAATATGAACATACCTCTCCAGCTTCTGTTTTTGCTTTCCTTTTTTCTTCATCGCAAAAATAGTCCCGACACATGCCATGATCGCCAAAGACGTGATGCGGACCATTTAATATGTCACTCTTCAAATTTATAATTGTTTCTTTGAAGTGTGCTTCATTCTTGCAGCAGTAGTGGACTGCCCCAGAGACTGCTAAACGTAATTTTTAAATTTTTTCCGAAACCATTTTTGTTGCTCGTATGTTGTATGCTGTATTAGATTTTAATTCTGACAATTTGGACATATAATTTCTCAGTAAATGATTTTTGCATTCTACTTTTCCTATGTGGAAAGCTGGTCCATATGGAGATGCACTAATGAATTTACTGTAAACATTACTATCCCCGTCGCCATCGCCAATAAATCGTTCATAAATTAAGCAGTGCATGTCAATAGAACATTTAAATGCTTCTAATAAAATATCAGATTCCATAGCTGTCGAACTACTGGTCCAATTTTTATAGCATTCGTGGTCAGGCACTTTGTTTTTAAAATATGCCTCTTTCGCACAAACCGTACAATATTTATTGCGTATGCCCAAAAACAATATTTTTTGGTTTTAGCTCCAATACACACGCCTGAGAATGTTTTGAAACAACAAGTATTATTATTTATAACCACATTTACAATAGTAATACTTACAACCCCAGATGCTGCGTTGTAGTTTGTCCTGTAGGACCGCTTGATCCAGGCACAATGTGCAATAACAGTAATAATTGGAATGCCATCTTCATTTACTTCTCCTGCAGCTTTTGCCAGTTCAGCTTCTTCTTTCGCAGCAGCATCTACTTTTTCCCACGCAGCACTTGTTATTTCGGTGGATAACTTTTCAAAATATTTTTGGTATGTAGTATCCGTCATACAGGGAATATCCATCGCAGACAAAAGTTCGTTTGTTTGGCTATATCCGATTCTTACAGACAAGGCTCCCGACACACCTAGCATGTTCACATTTAATCCTGCATTTGGATTCTCGGTTAGGGTTGCAACTTTTCCGGAAAAGTTGGAATTGATGAAAAGTTCGATCAACTTTTCAAGAAAAGTTCGGAAAAGTTGGAAAAGTTGGAAAAGTTGAGCTTTACGGTAATTTTAAGGTTGCATCTTGCATTGTGATGTGTTCTTGTGTGGAAATTATGTAAATAAAATACTGACCCAACCTTTTATTATCTATCATATTATTTATATAATTTATAAACGAAAATAAGCAATAAAACAAAACAACAAACAATAAAATATAACCTAAGAGTACGACCAAAGCCTCCTAACCTAAGATGAATCACCACCATCACTGCTAAACGAAGAATCTTCATAAATAGCGATAGAATCATCAGACTCCGTAGATTGTTCATCTGAATCTGACCCTGGCCCATACTCATCATTTGTCGATTCTAGTTCTTGACTCTCTGCTAAAGATTTTTTAGATTGTTTGGCAGGAGCAGGAATCCCACATTTTGACCTTGTCAACCTCGTCGTGACCATACTGGCACTGCTGGCAGAGGCGGATAAACCTAAACCAGACTCAAAGGGTACTTGATCAGTGTTGGCAGTGCTGCTGGTTGAAAGGACTTGGGGACCATCTTCAACCAGCAGTCGTGGTCTTTGTGTTATGGTTTGTTGTAAGCAGCTTCAAATTGTGGCTGATGTAAACAATTTTTCCCGCTCTCTCGGGATTTCTACTTTTCGTATGAATTCTACTATATGTACGAAAACTTCTCTCAGTAGCTGCGGATGTTGTTGCCATTGATAAAATAGCAGAAGCAACTTTAGATAGAGGAGATGTAGAGCATATGCCCTTCCACCACACTACAGGATCCACTTTGTGAGCACACGTCCAGACAAATTCTTTAGCCCACAGTTCATCCTTTGCTTTATATTTAGCAAAGTCAGTTATTACTTGTTCGGCATCCACATCTTTCATATGCTCTGAAATCTTATTGATGAACTCTAGCCCATCAACATGTTCCTCGGTTGACAATTTGTGTCCTTGATAACGTGGATCCAGAATATTTGCCGCTAGATGGAACTTATGTAAACAGAAGTTCTGGCGATCAGCAAGTATGTCCATAATTTTTTTTTTCTTCTGCTTTGCTGGCAGGGCATTTAGGCACTTTTTCCTCAAAAATGGGCTTTAAATTTGCAAATATTTCGGGAACTAAGAAGCACTTGGTTTGTCTCCTTCAATTTTGGTTATCCATTTTCCAATGGGTTCTAGCAGATCTCTGGTATTTTCGAGCCTCACCCAAAAAACATCATCATCCAACAGCATTGTTTTGATATCCTTTTGAAGGTATTTGACAACTGCCTCATTAACTGCCAAAGTTTGCAGACAATTTCCAACTTTTCCAACTTTTCCAAGGTACTAGCGAACTTTTCCAACTTTTCCGAAAATTTTACCAACTTTTCAAGCGAACTTTTCATCGGTTGCAACCCTATTCTCGGTTGATACTTTTTCCACAATACCACACATTTTACACTTTGATGTAGAAATGCTTCGTAATCCCAATCTACTTTCACTAATTATGTCCAAATTTGTTACATTGCAATCTAATCCTGGGTGCGAAATTGCTTGCACTTGCTGAAACAAATACTGTACCTATGTCGACAATTCTTCACCCAGGAAGAGTAAAGGAATTGTTTTCTGTCGGTACATTTGTTTCTATGTACAATTCTTTAACTAATTCCATTCCCATTTCTTCGTCAGCATCAGAAACCGTGTTTTTTTCTATTTTCTTCGGCAAAACTACTCTTAATTTCAGTATCAATTGAAATATCCATCCATTCCTTCGATAAAACTTGTTCATCGAATGTATTGTAACAAGTTTTAAAGTATTTTGACAGTTTAATTAAACATTTCAGTGCTTGATTAATTTTTGATTTTTTTTCAAGTTTTTTGCAGATCTTTTTACGTAGATTTCAGTAAGACGGTCATTTTTTTATATTCTCTGTCAATTTTCGTAAACTTGAGTTTAACGTTTCCCATACCATCGGTATAGGAAAGTATTGATCTCGTGAAACATTTTGATGTAAAAATTTTAACGGAAATATCCGTTTTGGACCTCTAGGAACCCAAAAATGTCTGTCCGTGAGCAGGCTTTGCGCGTCAAGAAAAACAAAGTTAGGAGATTTTGTTATTCTATTTTGAGCCTAATTTTCTTTCTGTAATAGATAGGCCTTTCTTTTGGATTGTCGTAAATAATTACTTTGTAGATATAATTACTTTGTAAATTCTGTATCTAACTTTTTAAATTGCGAAGAGCAATTGTTCTATTCTAGATACTCCTACAGTTTGACAAATTTTCGACATGATGCATTTGAACTTGCTTCAATAAACTAAAAACAGCGATATTCTCGTCTTCTTTATTAGGACTATTAATTATAATTTTGAGATCTAGAATTTTCAACGGATTTTCAAATTATAATCTATTATATATTTATTTATTTTTAAATATTCATGGCACTCTATATTTTCGAAATTATACAGTTTTTTAGGGTTTTCTACCTTATACTATGGTGATAACTTGGTTATTTCCAAAAATAAGTATAGTGTACTATACATATTTTGAAAGCCACAAAAACATCACTTTTAACAATGTCAACGCCTACTACGGTTTCTATTAAAAAAAAGTTTATGTTATTATTCAAAATTTCCGGGGAACATAAAAAAGAATACTATCGCTCTGAAATCTACGTAGAAAGGTCTAAAAACTTGTTACGGTATTAAAACGACTTAGCGACACCCACGCAAGGTGAGTATCGCACGACTGGTTAAGTCCGGGAAAGGATGCACGCTCGCCCTGAGATTCGTTAAAACAAGCTAAAGGCCTCGGCTGAAGCGCTCAGGGAGTTGGGCGTGGTTCAAACGGTACGTCACTGGGCAAGCGTGGCGTAACATGAACGGGGTAAATCAAAATAAGAGGGCGCCACCAAGTCTGTCTCTAAGTATACTCGTGTAACCGGACCTGGACGGTTAGATGGGACGGAAAGTACGCTGGGTACTACTTCATGAAAGTACTCGAGAAATACCGAGCTCATATTACAAATTCGAGAAATAGGTGCTTGCGTTACTAATTTGGGTAAGTAATGCCACTGCGGGGGCGCTGCCAAACCTACCTGCGCACTCCACCACTCAGATGTCGTCGTACATCTATCTTGACACTAGCTGTTTAATCTGGAAAGAGCATGCAGAGGTTGTACACAATAATAAGTCCCTGATCACATAGTTGTCTATTGAATGACGTTACAAACAATCGGGCAACGAATGCGTCGCCTTACTAATCCTAGGGCTTAAACGAGGGCCCCAGCTAGAGTTCGTCGCAATATAATTAGAGCGCACAAACGCAACAAAGGGAGGCAATGCCCCAACAGTCGGCCTTGGTCGACCCGTTAAGCGAACTGCCGCTCGTTATCGGCTAAATATAAATATTAGAGAGGGTCGGAGTCCATTACTTTACAACGACAATATTGCGAGGCGAAGGCAAGCATAGAATAAATGGTTACTTATAGGTAAAGGCGGCCGTAGCCCATCAATTGGCAGTGATTATATCGCTTAACTGGACGTACCCAGAGCAAAGGTTTAATATTAAAAGAAAGCGGTCAAAACACATAAATTTACAACACCGTAATAGTTAATGTTAGTTCCGATACAAGCAAAACTTGATTACAAGTAAACGCGACCAAAGTCCATCGCCCACAACGGCAAACTCGAGTAAATAGGTCACGCACTGCACAGCTGATTAATTCGCAAATGCGAGCGCTCGATATGCCGCTGCTCACAACAGCGTTCTCACTTAATCATGCCGCGCCCAGAGCACTGTTTAATTACTTCAGTAGGAATGGCCGAAATACACGGATTTACAACGATTCTAATACAAATTTGGTTCAACCACAGAGCAAGTGCCAGCCATGGATCACAAACGGCCGAAGCGTCTCGGTTTACATCAATGGCGGCCAAGACCTCAGCAACATGCTCAGCGACTGACTAATCATGCCAAAAGTGATCAGCAATGCGGTAATTTAGTAAGTTAGCCTAGATTGTAGGCCACATGCAAGGCAATTTAGTCACTCTGAGGGCGACAAGCCAGACATGCTAATAAGGTCTGACCGAACGCAAAATGGTCACTAAGTTACACAATATCTTTAAATGGTACCTGTGTTTTTAGGCGTCTCCTGAGCGGTACGGGGAGCCAAGCTAGTGGCTCCTAAATTTGGCAGCGGTGGTGGGATACGAAAGCATCGCCTTGGGCAACGGATCCGCCGGATGGCGGCGTTTTACTTCAAATTGGTCACACACATGCGACCGGGTACGACGAAAGAATTACGGGCACTCTGCGCGTCCTGCTAGCAAATACCCAAAGCTAGTGGGAGTGAAAGGAACACTTCATAACGACATCGCTGGACGCGGCCCTTGGAAAACCCCCGGAAGAAGACACTCCACAAAAACGTGCGTCCCACTCGATAGCTTTCAGCCGACTCCCCTGTGCTTGCAAAACATGCGAAGCTCTAACAACCGCGTACCTACGCGGAGCCTTAGCCAATCACGAGACGTAAGCTTAGGCGGAAATAACTGTATTAATACGCAAACGGTGATCAAGGGTGGCCCAAGATGATCGGAGCGGGGCAGCCGCGTCGATATACAGGGTATTCGGATTCAAATGAACAAGAAGTGATCTTGCGTCTGTGAGTTTTTGTGATAAAAGTTAAAAATGTTGGAATCAAATTTTAAATACAGATAGGTTGTACAGAAAGCTTAAATAGTCAGCTTTGTTGCTGAAGGTTACAAAATGGCTTAACAAACTCCAGCAAATTTGAGTTTTCACGTACGACTCGAAAAAACTGAAAAAACTTAAAATCCGTTTTCGCCACTGAATTATTCTTAAAAAGTTGGTTCATAAGTGTATATATAATTTTTTATATTTTTTTAGCTTTCTTCCAACCCTGCATACAACAGAAGAAACAACTTACCGAGCTTCCTAGATCTGTTTCATTAGTAACCGTCTACTTTTCTTAGCACCACTGAGTTTGGGTTTCTTTTTCATATTTCGTCCCATTTTGATATTCACAAATACAGCACTGTTATCACGATAACTACTAAAGCAATATGCACACAGTAACACTGGACACACTTCAGAGTACTGAGAAAGTTTTGATTTTGTTTTCTCAAAGAAGTCATTAAGTAAGATGACTATAAAAGTTAAGCCGCTTATAGATAAAGGTAATGGTTGGAAACGTCAGTAAGGATTTAGAAGCTATAGCAACCCTTCCTTGTTTAATAGAAGCATGTTGGGTTGTATACCTAACCTCGAATTTCCAATTTAACAAACCGCTGGACTAGCCTCTTAATATAATTTTTACTTCTGAAATTATATATACACTTGGTTTCACTGAAATCCTAAAGTCATGTAGCCGCTTTTCTTTTTTTTTTTTAACATAAATAAGGCTTTACTTAATATATCTAATTATTATTATTAGTGGGCAATTCGAGTAGCTAGGTCCTAAGAGATTGATTAGTGGTCTTTAAACCAAGGTGTGAAAACAGCGCAAGTACCGTAATAGACCAGCCCGACTTTACAATTATGTACTTTTTTCTGAACCAGAAAGTTTTGACATTTTTATAACAGATATAATTAATTTGACAATAAACAACAAAGTATCATCAAATAAATATAAGTTTATACATTCAAAAAGTAAGTGTACAATATATAATGCAATTAATTCATACTATTCACGGGGTACTACATTCATCAGCCCTAGACAACGAACAGAAGACCCATATTAAATGATAAGATTATTTAAATTGTAATTTCAATGAATATATTGTAATGATTTACTGCCCACAGCAATTCTGATTGCCTAAGTAAAAGAATGAGTAAGGTCAACATGAGCACAGAATTGAATATTTTATTTATTGCAAGATAATCAGTACTTTACATTAATAAGTGCACTTGATGTGAGCAGCTGTAACTAATAATTTGAGGGATAAAAGTTAGCATAAGATACTAAGGCAGGTTTCAGAAGGGTTACGTTCAGAGTTTCAGATATGATAAATGCTTGGCAGGGTCAATGCAATTTAATTTGTAACTGACGGATTTGAGCTTAGCAATATCAAACATAATGTAAATAAAATGATACAGAATGATTTGTTAAATACAGAAATTGTATTGTAACGGCAAATTAACTGAAAGGTAAACGAAACAGTACGAGCAAATTAATAATTGCAATAGAACAATGGAAAAATGTAAGGCAACCGATCGAAAGACAATTAGTGAGATGCCAAAAGAACTCAAGTGTATCAGTGCATTATAAACCAAAGTGATTTAACAGCAGAACAAAGTGTAGTAACTTTTATTCCAAGAAAAAGACAATCTTAGTAGTTAGGCAAAGACGTGACATCAAAACTGTAGTCCATAAGTTCAAACATGTGATCAAACCTAATTTCTTTTAAGCATATGAAAATCTAGTTGCTAAGTTATGAGACAGTCAATTGTCATTAAGAAATCAAACAAGCAAAACTTTTACATGTTGAGCTCCACATTCTTTGTATAAAATTGTGAATAAAAAGTCCTTTGTAAAACCAGTTTATGTGTAAAGTTATTCACCAAGTTGCCGCGCATCTGTGGGTGTAGTTTTTCCAAGTGTAGGAGCTCCCAAGATACTGCAATTAAGTCATCAAGTTTCCAACTGGTGTATCATTAGTGCGACCCAATTTCGGTGACGATTTGGCGACAGTTCCAGACATCGGAAAGCAAATCTTTTTGTGCTACATAGAGAGAAGACCTACAACTATCCCTGGGTAGAAGAATTAGAACCAGCAAGCCATTACCAAGCGAGTATTTGCTGTGGCGTCTGTCCAGTGTGCCAACCAACAGCGGAGCACCTCTTTAAAAACGTAGGATTCCATAAAAAATAGGAGCAGCAGCCTCATACAAATTGAGGTTCGTCAAGAATATACCTTTGCCGAGAAGTTCAACGTGTTTTCAGAATCCCAGGTCTATCCAGCTTCGAGCAATTTAGCTGGCGTCCCTAAAAAGTGCGAGTTTACACGGTATTTGCAGTTTTCGCCGAAAATCGAACAAAAGCGAATCACGCGTGGGTTTACGTCACACTAGAAACAAAACGAGGTTAGCCGTTGCTACGTCAGAATTTATCGTATTTAGCTGCTGCATTCTTGACATTTTGGTGTTTAAAATTAAATTTTACGCTATTTTTGCACTGACGGATCATTTTGTTTACGGCACAAAATTTAGAGGTTATTTAAAACTGTCAGTCGGGAACTGTGAATTTGCTCTAATATTCGAAAGTAATTGTCATACAACAAATTATTTGCCATACAAATTTTTCTAAACTTGAGCCACGACAGTTCTCAGTACTGCTTAAACCAGTTTCACACGGTGCGCATTTTACGTAAACGTCCGTTGCATGTTGTTGTAAAAGAAATTACCGCACAACAAAACAATTCCTCCTCTAGTGAAACGGCGCGTATAAACGGTGTTCAACTTTCTCTTCGCAACGGCCAACCACAGAACGCCTTTCTATCACGTGATACTCACCGACCACGTGCGTTTTTTTACCTGGCTCGGCTTCCTATCTTTGCTGAAGTTTACTTAATTTATGAACCGACCCATGAGATAAGAATTGTTTCATGTTCACTGGAGCTAAGCTCCAATTTATTGCAAATAAATAAAACAAGGAAAGAGCAATACGCCATTTATTTTTGGTAATAAAAATTACATTCTTTTAATTTGCCCTGAGGTGACAGGCAAGTTCTTAATTGAAACTTAACAATTTGTAAAGTGTAGTATCCCTTGTTGATAACAACTACTGTTTTTGTGCCGTTTGGAATTCTCAAGCGACTCATTAATAAACATTTTCTCTTACGATTTCTTATATTTTGCCCTTGTGTGTCTTCATATGTCTCATTAAAGTAGTTCTCTGTGTTGTTTTATATTTGCAAAGAGAACATGAGTACGGTTTATCTCCTGTATGAGTCCTGATATGGCCAGTTAAATTACCTTTGTATGCTGTTTTATATGTGCAAATTGAACAGGAATAAGGTTTTTCTCCGGTATGTGTCTTCACATGTTTAACTAAACTAGTTTTCTCTGCTGTTTTATACTCACAAAGAACACAGATGTAAGGTTTCTCACCTGTGTGTGTCCTTAAATGGTTGACTAAGTTATCTTTTCTTGCTGCTTTGTATGTGCAAATGGAGCAGGCATAAGGTTTCTCTCCTGTATGTGTTCGCATATGTTTAACTAAATTTTGTTTTATTACTGCTTTATAATTGCAAGTTGTACATGAATAAGGTTTATTACCTGTATATGTCCTCACATGTTTTTCACCAGCATGTGTCTTCAAATGGCTAACTAAATTATCTTTTCTTGCTGCTTTGTATGGGCAAATTGAACACGAGTAGGGTTTCTCGCCTGTATGTACCCTCATATGTTTAACTAGTTTTTGTTTTTCTGCTGCTTTATAATTGCAAGTTGGACATGAATAAGGTTTTTCACCTGTATGTGTTCTCATGTGGTTAACCAAACTATGCTTCTCTGCCGTTTTATACTCACAAATAGAACACAAATAAGGTTTTTCCCCTGTATGTGTCCTCATATGTCTCACTAAAGTACCTTTCTGTATTGCTTTATAATAGCAAATTGGGCATGCAAAAGGTTTCTCTCCTGTGTGAGTCCTCATATGTTTAGTTAAATTGCCCTTCTCCGATGACTTAAAATTGCAAATAGAACAAGAGTGCATTTGTTTTCCCCCCATATTTTCCAAGCAATTACCCTTATCTTCTGCTGCGTATTCATAAGCGTTAGGGAGAAAAGAGTTTGCTACGAAACTTTCACTTGCTACGGGTGCATCAAGCATTTCATCTTTTATATATATTTCTTCTTTTTTAATATTCACTTCATGGTGAGCCGTGGTCTCGATAGTGCTTCCAGTGACTTCTTGCTGTAAGTGTAAATCTGGGACTGCTTTGTTTTCATCGACCTTCATCAGCGGTTTATATAACCCACTTGACATTGTGTTATACAAATGATTATCAATTAATTCTTGTTTCACTTCCATCGTTATAACGAACGTAAAGAGTTGGATATGTTATACCTGAAAAGTGATATTCGGTTGGGTTAAGTTTGTTATGTATAAAAAATTCGTAAGAATGGTATTTAAACATTCTTACGATTTTTTTATAATCAGAGTTTCAATATATTACTTACATGGAATATTATGGAATTAAAAGAACCAACTAATTCAGAGAACGGTCTGGCAGCAAAATCTATATAGAATAAATGATATTTATTCTGCAGAAACCACCATTTTGATAAGAAAGATCAATTAGTTCAAATGAAAATCAATAGAACTACTCATATATACACGGTGACGAGACGTTAATAACAGCCCACGATTCCGCTGCGAGAACCAGTAATTAATTGTATATGTCGACTAGAGACCTGCGGGGGTCCAATATATAGGACCCGCACCTGACCCGCGAACCGCAATTTCTGAAATCTTAAATCCGCACCCGACCGCGAACCGCAACTTCAAATTTTCATACTCGTACCCGACCCGCGACACTCAAGTTTTGCACTTTTAAGCCGCACTTGACGCTAAATTCGAATATTAGACCATCACGTACCAGCAACTTGCTTCAGATAGAATGCCCATGCACAATAAAGTTATTTCCACACTTCGGCGGTCAAATTATTATTAGGTATATATTTTTATACACAAACAAAATGTATGTTGAAGGCATGACGTTGTACCCGCCACCCGCAATGATATAAATCTTACCCGCAACTCGACCAGCAATGCGGGTAACCCGCGGATACCCGCGGGTACCCGACCCGTTACAGCACTTTAATGTCGACTACTTTGAACTGTACCGCTTGCTCGTGTATTAAATTTTTATTATACATAAAATATATTTAAATTTAATACATCGCCTAATCTAACGCTGCATCAATTCGACGCGTGAACAGGCGGTAAGAAATTCGACTAGCTCTGCGCAACGTATCGCAAAATGAACGACGGCATCGTTCTCTTTCCATTGAAAGTCAGGGCGAGTACCCAGATAACGCTGCAGAATAACTATAAAAGAAGATTGCAGTACCAGTTCCAGTCTGCTCTTAAGAATATCTGGAGATTACCTGACCTGTCCTGTCCAGTCCTTAATTCCTCTCATTTCCTATCTGCACGTTTCGGTCTGACAGATCAAACTGTCTAACGGAATAAACCTGCAACCCTTATCCGACTAGGCTCCTAGAGAGATGAAAGGTTGAACTTTCAGCCCGACGAAGTTTAAACCTCTCCATAGCCTATCCGACCAGACCGTTTCCAATTATTCACACCCGTACAATTTCGAAGCGCAAATCCTGGTGCTTCAATCAGGGAAATACTTTGCATAACCTAATTTCACTAATAATAAGACCCATAGCGATCGCATCACCTGTACCGCTAGCGAGCAGCCAGAATTCAGTAACCGCTCCTCAAGAAACTGACCTGGAGGATCCGTTCTAGACGCTTAAAAGCATCCCCCGGAGGTCCGAAACTCAAGCCCGTGTCCCTCAAATTCATTGCGGGCGGACCGCCAAAAGACTGCCCCTCGGCTAACAAGCGAACGTCTTTCACCTGCTGGATTTGACATCGCGTTCGCCCCAGGAATTCTGCCCGGGCTGCGTAAGGTAGCAGCTGGCCCCGCTTCAGGAGTTAAACACTAACGCCAGCTCCAGGTAACCTTTAAAAGTTGCTAATTGCAAAGGAAAATTACAACCGAAAACCGCTGTCAACAACTCAGCGCCGAAGGTCGACTTTGACGGAACAAAAGAGTTACTAGAACCAGTTTTCGAAGCAGCAACTTGCGTGCCGGCGTACGAGTCAAGCAACCTACGCGGCCCATTTCCTGAGAAATCGGCGTGCGTCCTAGCTGACCGTTCACGACGAGCCCGCTGCACGCCCCAGCATCGTGAATTGCAGCACGAGCCAGGAAGCCAGACACAGTTCCAGAAACACTTATCAATTATATAATGTACAATTCATTTATTTCTTATTAATCAATGCATGCATAGATAAAAACATTATATTTGTGTCTGGTAATTATCTGGTGTTTTACTAATCGAATATATATGTGAGGAAACGTATTTCTCCGATTTGAGCTTTACCCGAGCTGTAAATATTTGACGCCCTTGGTAAGGGGGTGAAACGTAAACCAGAACGCCCTTTGCAAGGACATTTTTGTTATAACGTCACATGTTGCATTTCACAGGAATGTAGAAAATTACGTAACGTCACAGAATTACCGTTTTTAGAGGTAGTAATAGAGATGGGTAAAAAACATTATAACAATGTTTTTGTACAAAGGTACGAATTTAGGTTAGCTGCAGTTTAAGATTTGTGTGTACTTAGTACAAGCATTCTTGTGTCATGTAAAAAATGTGTGTAGACTGTAACAAGAGGGTTAATTTGTCTCTCCTTCCAATATTACTGGCTCTAAAGGCGGAACCATCTGCTGCTACTAACGCGACGTTACGCGGTGTCGATTGCTTGAACGATGGTTCTACGATTAATTAAAAAACTAAAGTTTCCACAAGCATGTACGTAATATGCAGTTATTTGTACACAAAATGAGAATTAACTCAAAATTAATTAAAATAAATATACTTTTAAATTAAAAACCGCAATAATTGAAAGAGTATCCTAAAGTGCTGTGTTTTTAACATTTACATTTAGACGTTCTAAATTGCAGATCTAATTTTCCGTATTAGTTGAATGCCAACATGATTATCTTTACAAAAACTTGTCCTGCACGTAGAGGAGACCGGGTATACTTTGGACGCTTTTTTCATTTTGTTTTTATCCTTTTACACAATATTCATCTTCTTTCATATTTTCGTTACCGCTTTGTAGATTTCATAAATGATATTTTTTACTGCGTTTGGATATCGGATCAGAACAGTTTGCTTCGAAGAGTAAAAAGTATCTATATGTACTTGCCAATACTATTCTCAGGACAGGGGTAAAAATGATGAGTCCGGGGGATACTTTGGGCATGAGCTGAAAAGAAAACAGGTGACTATTGTTGAATAAATTGATTTATTTACGAAAAACGAATGGAATCTAAAAGTATACTACTGCAAGGTAAATTTTATCAGATCTACTTAGGTACACGTACATCTTGCCTTTAAATCGGGGACGCATGTTGTTACGGTTTACTTTTACGTTAGTTGAATAGCTATTATTTTCTAATATTTGAACGCACTCAGTTACTAATGTCATTTTGCAAACGTACCTGGCCTGCGCGAAAGATCATGTATCAAACGCCAAATCGGTCTTCTGTGACCAAAACGCACTCGAAGCGGTCGTGTTTTTCCAGACCCGATGCCAATGCTGAGGTTATAATTCTGCACGTGGCAGAATTAATTGTCGTAAACGTTAATTTACGGATTTATCAGTTTGGTTTGATGTTTATTTCGTGGGGACGAATTGTCGCGCGCGTGTAACACTATTGTAAGATGGGATTTAATAATATTTTCTGTATACCTCTACACCGTAAGGTAGAAGAGGAACCGATTATGTGTGTCATCTTTTTCTGCTTTTCCTCAAGGTTTAGTTTTTGAAAAGTATTTGTATTAATCGTTAATTTTTCCCGTCTTTTTTCTCCAACTGCTATTTTTCTAAGCCTAGCCTCTGGGTGAAGCAACGGTTGAAGAGGAAAGCGATGCCAGCACTAGTCGAAAGATCTGCTGCAGCTATAGTCTTTGGAGTTGCTGCTGCCGAAGTATTAGTATTGTTGTATAAATGAACGTATACACTACAATTGAGCGGAGAACAGGAATTTACTAAATTAGCCTTATGCAAGCTTATCAACAAATGCTCTTAGATGAAGAATCCAAGAAATTAACTACAATCTCAACTCACCGTGGATTATTTATGTACAATAGATTGCCCTTCGGTATCTCTTCAGCTGCAGGTTTATTTCAAAAGGTTGTAGAACAATTTTTGGGAGGTTTGGAAGGAGTTAGTTGTTCTTTGGACGATATTTTGGTCACAGGGGCTAATAGGCAAGAACATCTAAGAAGTTTTAAAATTTTTAAAAGATAGTGGTTTAACGCTAAATAAAGGAAAATGTCAATTTTTCGTTAGTTCACTTTCATGTTTGGGATACGTTATAGATAAAAACGGTATACATAAATTGCCAGATAAAATACAGGCAATAAAAGACACGCCTATACCAACAAATTATAATCAGCTTAAAGCATTTTTAGGTTTAGTGAATTATTATCACCGATTTATACCCAATATGTCACATATTTTGCATCCTTTGTATAATATAATTAAAAAAGATGTTAGTTGGCACTGGAGTGACAGTTGTCAAATTGTTTTCGATCGAATACGGGAATTAATGGTATCTCCACAAATATTAGCTCATTACAATCCAGCGATTGCTTTAAAACTAACTGTGAATGCAAGTGATTATGGGATAGAAGGGGTATTGTCACACGTGTACGAGACCAGAATTGAACGTCCGATAGCTTATACTTGGAGAACGTTAACTCAGGCGGAAAAAAAATTACTCTCAAATCGATAAGAAGGCCTTAAGTATTGTATATAGAGTAAGAAAATTTTATCAGTATTTGTATGGCCGGAAATTTGATTTGTATACCGATCACCGCGCATTAGTTTCAATATTTGGATCTAAACGCGGAATTCCAGTGATGGCGGCTAATAGGCTGCAAAGATATGCTTTGTTTTTAGCAGCATACAATTTTGATATTTATTACTTTAATTCCAATAAAAATAACGCTGATTTCTTTTCAAGATTACCGTTGGATGATCCAACGGAAGTTGATTCAGGTAACTATAATTATGTCAATTATATTGCCGACAATACTGACTTACCGGTAGATATAAACAAAATCAAAGACGAAACCAAGATTGATCCGTTATTAAGTAAGGTTTACCAGTATGTACTTACTGCATGGCCGAAAAATTGTGAAGAAAATTTGAAACCGTTTTTTAGGCGTAAAGATGAAATAAATATCAAAAATAATATCTTATTATGGGGTTACAGAGTAATTCTACCTAAAACTTTGCAAAATTCGATTTTAAATGAACTTCATTCGTCTCATTTTGGCATAGTAAAGATGAAGGCATTCGTATGTGTGGAGGCCATCATTAAACTCAGATATTGCAAATATTTGCTAATCGTGTTCTAATTGCCTGAAAAACAGAACAGATACACCTAAAGCTTGTTAACACCTTGGCCTAGCCCACAGTCAGCCTGGGATTACATTGATTATTTGGGTCCATTTTTTGGAAAATCTCTACTAGTGATCACTGAAGCGTTTTCAAAGTGGCTCGAAGTTTTCGTAATGAATTCCACTACATCCACGGCTACAATTGAAAAGCTAAGAGAAGTATTTGCCAGATTTGGTCTTCTTAAAGTTTTGGTTTCCGATAATGGTACACAATTTGTATCAGCAGAAATGAAATACTTCTTAAAAATGAACGGGATTAAACACACTACGAGTCCACCGTATCATCCATCTTTGAATGGGGCGGCGGAAAATAGTGTAAAAACTATAAAAAGTTATTTATTGAAAGAAGTAAATTCCTACAATACGATCGATTTTTACTAAATTATAGAAATATCCAACATTGTACAACTGGCGAGGCTCCAGTTAGATTGTTAATTGGTTACGAACGCGATTAGATTTGCTGAGACCTTATAATATGATAAATCAATTTACTAAAACGGAATCCGAAATAAAAAATAAGATGAGGCGTAGCCAGCACGTACAAAAACGGAATTTTAAGGGTAATTTTACATCTGCATATTAGAAAAAGACTGATCTTATCTGTAGCGCATAGGCTTTTTGATCCAATCGATTTTTAAGACCCTATAACTCTATTTCCTAAATTACTGTTGCAGCAAGCATGGTCAACACATCTTAGTTGGGACACGGAGGTGAATGAAGAAATCAGAATTGCAGTTTTAGGTTGGCTCAAGGATTTACGGTTCTTATTAGAGGCAAAAATTTCCAGGTGGCTGTTCGGAATAGCAGATAAAGGGAAGATCTACAGTATCCATACCTTTTGTGACGCCAGTAAAGTGGCTTATGCAGCAGCGATCTTCATTAGAGTCGAATCATCTACAGGAGTTACGGTGCAGCTTGTTCAAGCCAAATCAAGAGTAGCACCACTTAAAAGGCTTGCTATTCCACGACTCGAGTTAATGGCAGCCACGATAGGAGCCCGCTTGACAACTGATGTAACCAAAAATTTAAAGGACATAGAAGAATTCTCCATCACATACTGGACTCGACTACAGTATTAGCATGGATCAAACGTGATGAGCAATGGCAAACATTTGTAAGAAATAGAATTCAAGAAATTCGACAACCAACAAATCCTGAAAGCTGGAGACATATTCATGGTAAAAAAACCAGCAGATCTACCTTCGAGACGCTGTGGAGTGAGAAAATTACTGCAGCTGCAATGGTGGGAGAAACCCGCTTGGCTAAAATGCAGTCCGCAAGAATGGCCAGAATCTAATTTTATTAGTAATGAAACAGAGATTATGAGAGAAAAAAAATACAAGTAAGATAGATTGGTATTATAATTATTTGTATAGTTATCGGAAAGTTGTACGAGTAGTTGCATGGGTGAAACGTTTTGTAAGCAATTGCTTAAACCAAGCAGCTCGTATAAAATCGTGTTTTACGGTTGAAGAATTGGAAAATGCAGAAAAGAAAATGATTAAATTCATTCAGGCAGAAGCATTTGTTGAAAAATCTAGAAATCTATCATCTCTAAATGCCTTTATGGATACCGAGGGTGTTGTTCGAATAAAGACAAAACTTACACTGAGAAAAGATACGGAAAATTTTAGATATCCTGTGGTTTTACCTGATCGACACACAGTTGTCCGATTAATAATAAAAGATCGACATGAGAGAATGGGACGTGCTGGAGTTCAGATACTGTTGAATATTCTACTCGAAGATTACTGGATTATAAGAGGTCGAAAAACAGTGCGTTTGGTTTTAAAGAAGTGCATAGTATGTAAAAGGTATGAAGAGAAACGTTTAGAAGCTGTACCTTGTGCTTTACGGAAAAAACGTGTAAAAGATGAAGCCGTGTTTACGATTACTCTGGCCCCGTATATTTAAAGGGAAACAATAAAGCACGGATATGTTTATTCACTTGTGCAGTATATCGAGCCGTACATTTAGAATTAACGACCTCGTTATCGACACAGGTTTTTATACAAGCTTTGAGACGATTTATAGCTAGAAGGGGGAGACCTGCAACTATTTACAGAGACAATGGAACAAATTTTGTTGGTGCTGAAAATACCCTGATGTCACTCGACTGGGGTAAGATAAAAGAATATGCTACCGCCGAGAAAATAAATGGAAATTCAATCCACCTAGTGCTGCTTGGTGGGGCGGGTGGTGGGAACGATTGATACTTGTCATGAAAAATTTATTGAGAGGAACACTTGGAAAAGCTTGTTTGTCATATGAAGAAATGATTACTGTACTTTATGATTGTGAATCAATTATAAATTCGAGGCCAATTACTTACTTGTCAGACAGTGATACGAACATTTTACCTTTATCTCCCAATATGTTCATACAAGAAGTAAAAGAGATTGGAGTGCCAGATCTTTATACAATCGACAGTAAATGTTTAAATAAACGTTTGCAGTATATTCATAAACTCAGACTTGATCTCAGAAATCGTTTCCGAAGCGACTATCTTGGTCAGCTTTTACAGAAAGTGAATCAGCATAATAAAAACACAAGGCCGCTTATAGTAGCCGAAATAGTTTTAATAGAAAGCGACGACACCAAGCGAATCGACTGGCCGCTTGTAAAGGTAATAGAAATAATACTTGGAAAGCATGGTGGGAGTCGTTTGGCGCGATTAAGAACAGCGAAAGGTGAACTCCTCAGACAAGTGCAAAGAATATAACCATTAGAAGTAACATGTGAAGATCGAGCACATTTAACAGGTGTTAAATTGCCGGCTGGATCTCGGAAGAAAGAAGTGGAGATAAAGAAGAAAGATGAAAATCTACCAGCAATCACAGAATCAGGACGAGTGGTGAAGAAACCACTAAAACTTTTAGAATAGTATCGTTATACATTTTGTATTTATTGCCAACTCTAGGTGGGAGAATGTTGAGAACCCCTGGTTTACAATTATTAGGGATTTTGAGGATGTGTAGAGTTGGCAACGATTTCATAGTTTATTATTAGTGCTTGTGTAAAACAAAATATTTGAGTGTAATATTTTTCGGTTGAAAATTAGAAAAACGATTTCTATAAGAATTGTGTACGTTTTTTAAGATAGTTACCTACTCCTAAATCACGACGTTAATAATAAAAGTTACATATGTAACAGGTAAAAAGAACATTAAATTTAAAGTGGGAGATCGTGCTTTAGCAAAAGATTTCAGATACGCTAAACCCTGTTGGATTCCGGGAATTATAAGTAAAATTTTAGGAAATCATGTGGACGAAATTAAAATAACATCTTGTAATGAAACATGGAAAAGACATGTTAATCAATTATACTGTTATAGACAACCAGATAGGGAAATACCGTTTGTGAAGCATAGTGAATCATTATCACAATCACACGAGGAACAAGAGAATCACTTGTCAGATGCAACTAATGCTTCAAAAATGGTTACTGAAGAAAATAATTTAAAAACAAGACCTCAAAGAAATAGATTTCCTGCGGACAGGTTACAAGTAACTTTTTAAATGTAGAGTAGTTAATAAGGAAGGAGGAATTGTAGTGTATACGTTCATTTATTGTCAATAATTAAGTAATGTATAAAATGTAAGTTTGGGGCAAAAGCGTGCGTAGCATGTCAAATGTTAAAACGGGCACTGCATGCAAGTCCGTACCCAAAGATGAACGCAAATTGTAATTGTGAATTGTACGCTAATGCTAATAAATGCATGTTATACAAGTTCTCTTTTAATGCAGAACATTACAATGGCATCCATCAACCACAATATGAACAATTTACTACAGCTGGCTTTCCTAATAACACTCTGAGGTTTTCGTCGAGTGTGTATTTTTCAGATTATGCATTTGGAAATGGCCACATGGAAACATAAAGCTTAACTTGCACTTATATTTGTTTTACGAGTAACAGTATTGCAAAAGAAATATTTATAAGCCCTTGCTAAAGCAATTTGATGCTGAGTTCGCATTAAGATAGCGTTTAATAAGTGCTGTTGAGACTTTCGCGGACTTTTATCATATTTTATTGTATTTTATCCGTTTATATTGTTTTTATTCATGGTACCCATTAATCACAATAACACTCTGAGGTTTTAGTGGAGTGGGTATTTTTCAGATTATGCACTTCGAAATGGCCACATGAAAACACAAAGCTTAAGTTGCACTTCTGTTGTGTTTTACGAGTACCAGTATTACAAAAGAAATATCTGTATGCCCTTGCTAGAGCAATTGGATGCTGAATTCGCATTAAGATAACGTTTAATAAGTGCTGTTCTGACTTCCGCGGACTTTTATCATATTTTATTGTATTTTATCCGTATTCATGGTACCTATCAACCACAATATTAACAATTTACTACAGCTGGCTGTCCTAGTAACACTCTGAAGTTTTCGTCGAGTGTGTATTTTTCAGATTATGCACTTGGAAATGGCCACATGGAAACATAAAGCATAAGTTGCACTTCTGTTGTATTTTACGAGTACCAACATTGCAAAAGAAATATCTGTATGCCCTTGCTAGAGCAATTGGATGCTGAATTCGCATTAAGATAGCGTTTAATAAGTGCTGTTACGACTTCCGCGGACTCACATTTTGTTATATTTTCTCCGTAATCAAGGAACCCATCAACCACAGTATGAACAAGTTACTACAACTGGCTGTCTTAATAGCACTCTGAGATTTTTGTCGAGTGTGTATTTTTCAAATTATTTACTTGGAAATGGCCACATGGAAACATAAAACCTAAATTGCACTTCTTTTGTGTTTTACGAGTACCAGTATTGCAAAAGAAATAACTCTATACCCTTGCTAGAGCATTTGAATGCTTAATTCGCATTAAGATATCGTTTAATAAGTGCTATTGCGACTTCTGCGGACTTTTGTCACATTATATTGTATTTTATCCGTATTTATGCAACCCATAAACCACAATATGAATAATCTACTACAGCTGGCTGTTCTAATAACACTCTGACGTTTTCTTCGAGTGTGTATTTTTCAGATTATGTACTTAGGAATGGCAACATGGAAATATAAAGCTTAAGTTGCCCTTCTATTGTATTTTACGAGTACCAGCATTGCAAAAGAAATATCTCTGTTCCCTTACTAGAGCAATTGGATGCTGAGTTCGCATTAAGATAGCGCTTAAAAAGTGCTATTGCGTTCCGCAGACTTTTATCACATTTTATTGTATTTTATCCGTATTCATGGTACCCATCAACCACAATATCGACAACTTACTGCAGCTGGCTGTACTATTAACATTCTGAGGTTTTCGTCGAGTGTGTATTTTTCATATTATGCACTTAGAAATGGCCACATGGAAACATAAAGCTTAAGTTGCACTTTTATTGTGTTTTACGAGTATCAGTATTGCAAAAGAAATATCTCCATGCCCTTGCTAGAGCATTTGAATACTTAATTCGCATGAAGATATCGTTTCATAAGTGCTACTGCGACTTCCGCGGACTTTTGCCACAATTTTTTTTTACTTTATCCGTATTTATGGCGCCCATAAACCACAATATGAATAATCAACTACAGCTGACTGTACTAATAACACTCTGATATTTTCTTTGAGTGTGTATTTTTCAGATTCTGAAGCTAGAAATGGCCACATGGAAATATAAAGCTTCAGTTGCACTTCTGTTGTATTTTACAAGTACCAACATTGCAAAAGAAATATCTTTGTACTCTTGCTAGAGCATTTGAATGCATAATTCGCATGAATATATGGTTTCATAAGTGCTATTGCGACTTGCGTGGACTTTTATCACATTTTTTTGTACTTTATCCATATTCATGGCACCCATAAACCACAATATGAATAATCTACTAGAGCTGGCTGTACTAATAACACTATTAACATTCTGAGGTTTTCGTCAAGTGTGTATTTTTTATATTATGCACTTAGAAAGGGCCACATGGAAACATAAAGCTTAAGTTGTGTTTTACAAGTACCAGTATTGCAAATGAAATATCTATATGCCCTTACTAGAACAATTGGATACTGAATTCGCATTAAGATAGCGTTTAATAAGTGCTGTTACCACTTCCGCGGACTTTTATCGCATTTTGTTATACTTTACCCGTAATCATGGCACCCATCAACCACAAAATGGACCAGTTACTACAACTAGCTGTCCTAATAGCAACCTGAGCTTTTCGTCGAGTGTGTATTTTTCAAATTATTTACTTGGGAATAGCCACATGGAAACACAAAGCTTAAGTTGCACTTTTGTTGTGTTGTAGGAGTACCAGTATTGCAAAAGAAATATTTTTATGCTCTTGCTAGAGCAATTGGATGCTGAATTCGCATTAAGATAGCGTTTAATAAATGGTGTACTGACTTCCGCGGACTTTTATCATATTTTATTGTCTATTATCAGTATTCATGGCACCTATCAACCACAATACGAACAATATACTACAGCTGGCTGTACTAATAACACTCTGAAGTTCTCGTAGAGTGTATATTTTTCAGAGTATGCACTTAGAAATGGCCACATAGAAACATAAAGCTTAAGTTGCACTTTTATTGTGTTTTACAAGTACCAGTATCGCTAAAAAATTTCTGTACCCTTGCTAGAGCAATTGGATGCCAGTGATAAAATTAATATATTTTGATCGACACTAGGTATTATAGTAGTTGTTAAGTCATTTTGCTGTTGTAGATGCTTAATTGCATTTCACGCCTTTAGGGCAACTTGTTGCTATGTTAAAACCATTTTCAATCTTTGCGCACAAGTACAATCTCATCTTCCGCACATTTGATTCAGGTCATTTTGGTATTTTAAATAGCCACCTAGGCTTTAGGGCAGCGTGCCCGTATGCTAAACCCTTTTAGTTCTTTATTTGGCTCCATCGCCTAATTCCAGAATCATGATTTCGCACATATTTGGCCCCAAACGCAGTATTTCTCGTCGGTTGGAGCCCCCCTCTGATGGCGCTTTGGCAGCCGAGCGTTATCGCTCGCAAGAATTCCGAATCTTCTAGAAAACACGCCGTTGCGGCGTGCTACCATTGTCGCCGGCATTAATTTGTTTCATCGTATCGCCTCGCGATTGGCTGCCGAGGTATAGTCACGTGGGGACGCGACCGATGTGACATGTGGCAGCGCTTCCCTCTGGGCAGTTGATCGCAGCCCGTTGCAGAAAGCGTTCGTTTGGTGGTTGTGTTATCCAGGCGGCGTCCTTCGGCCCCTCAGGTGCCTGAGGACGCCTGCCGCTGTCCTTTTAGTATTGTTGCCGTGAAGGCCCTCTTTTCCGTTGCCCGTCTCGAGCTGTGGCAGCGAGCGCTGCGAGAATTGTTTCACCTTCGAGAGGTGTTGTGGTTGTGCGAGCTTCGAATTGTTTTCGGCGTAGCGTGGGTGCATCTGGAGTCCAGTTTCTGCTCCCAACGAAAGTGGCCCATTTTTCGTCGTCCAGTTGTACGCGTCCTGACGCGTCTCACGTCGCCAGTATGGCGGATGTCCACTCATCCCTATAGCCGTCGAACATCGAATGTACCTGCCACCTAAGACTGCAGCCTGTCGCAACTCAACTGTACCAGGCTCCCCAACCGCCTACATATTAAGGTATGTGTCTTTGAACTGATTACCGCTGTGAACGCGAGTGTACCTGTCTCGCGGAGAGCATTTAAGCCCCGCGTACGAGCTGTATTGGGACGCCGCGAGCGAGCCCGTCACATCTCTTGTGCCTACAGGCACTGTCGTCATATTTGTTCATTACTGTTTGCTGAATAAGGCGACGCGCCCGCATATTTGTACATTCATTCCAAATTACAGACTGTCCATGTTGCAAGTGCTAATTTGTTCATTACTGTTTGCTGCATAAGGCGACGCGCCCGCATATTTGTACATTCATTCCAAATTACAGACTGTCCATGTTGCAAGTGCTAATTTGTTCATTACTGTTTGCTGCATAAGGCGTCGCGCCCGCATATTTGTACATTCATTCCAAATTACAGACTGTCTATGTTACAAGTGCTACTTTGTTCATTACTGTTCAACATCTGTCGCTAGGTTTAGAGCGCGCGCCAGCTGGTGTTCTTAGATATAATCTATTTATAGATATAGGGCGACGCACTCTGCTGCCCCATTGTAACCCGTGAGTCAATACATGATTTGTTAGTTAAGGGAACTATTGTTTTGTTTCGACTTGTGCATGTTCTGTTTCAGATAAGCGCCCCCTTCAGTGTACTGATTATTGTGCGACGGGACGAGGGAGTTTTGAGCGTACAGGTGGGTGAGACAGCTGCGTAGTCGCGGTCGGATTGGCACCTAATTACAATCCTTGCATAAGGCAATCTCGAAATTGTTATTTGACCTTGCAACTCTTGAGTAATCCTATCGACGGAGTATATTGCGTGCTTCGCTCCCGTCTAACCGTCCAGGCCCGGTTAGTCGGGTTAAAACAGGCTTGGTGGCGCCCTCATAATTCTGACATACCATATATATATATATATATTATGCCGCAACACGCTTGCCCAGAACGTATCGTGTGACTCACGCCCGACTCCCTGAGCGTTCCAGCCGTGGCCTTTAGCCTATTTTGAACCGATTTCAGGGCAAGTGTGCCAGTTTTTCAGGACTGTTTCCGTGTTGCGATGCTCACCTTGGGTGGGTGTCGTAAAGTTCTTTTAATACTGTAACATAGTACAAGAAAATTTTCTGTAGTTAATATTTACCGAAAAACTTGCTTTTCAGACGTTTTCACGCACCTTAATACTAAACTACTGAACTTAAATTTTTTGGATGCTGAGAAATTTAATATAGCATTTTTATATGGTTAAATAAGCTCCACATAAACTCCTACAGCGTTTACAACCACTGCAATCAATTCTAAGCCACTTGTTTAGCACCTATTAGTATTGGCACATTAAACAGGGATGAAATTAATATATTTTAATCGACACTAGGTATTATAGTAGTACAAGAAATTTCTGTAGTTAATATTTACCGAAAAACTTGCTTTTCAGACGTTTTCACGCACCTTAATACTAAACTACTGAACTTAAATTTTTTGGATGCTGAAAAATTTAATATAGCAGTTTATATGGTTAAATAAGCTCCAAATAAACTTCTACAGCGTTTACAACCTGTGCAATAAATTCTAAGTCACTTGTTTAGCACCTTTTAGTATTGGCACATTAAACAGGGATAAAATTAATATATTTTAATCGACGCTAGGTATTATAGTAGTACAAGAAAATTTTCTGTAGTTAATATTTGCCAAGTCATTTTGGTATTTTGTTAGCCACCTAGGCTTTAGGGCAGCGTGCCCGTATGCTAAACCCTTTTAGTTACTTATTTGGCTCCATCGCCTAATTCCATAATAATGATTTTGCACATATTTGGCCCCAAACGCAGTATTTCTCGTCAGTTGGAGCACCCCTTTGCTGGTACTTTGGCAGCCGAGTGTTATCGCTCGCAAGAATTCCGAACCTTCTAGAAATCACGCCGTTGAGGCGCCTCGCCATTGGCTGTCTTTGTTACCGGAATTAATTTGTTTTATGGAGCGCATCGCCATTGGCTGCCGAGAGTCACGTGGCAATGCCGTTTGGCTCACGCCACTGCAGGGGCCGGAACACTGCTTGCTTGAGTTCAAGTCAGGCCGTTGATCGAAGAAGTCGCAGAGTGTGCCGTTTCGCGGCGTTCCCGCTATTTGCGGGGACGCCAGCCTGTTTTTCCCGTCTCGTGCTGTTTCAGCGAATGTTGTAGAATATGCCATCCTTTAAGAGGTCGCGTGTGATTGTGCGAGTGGCACGTCTTTACGCCAAGACGTAGGTGTGAGAAGGGCTTCTTGGGGCCAGTTCTGCGTTTGTGAGAAAGAGGGCTTTCCCTTTGCAACTCGCTGTTTTTGAGGATCTTTCTAGGCAGGACGAAGTAGGCCTTTTTGTCGCCGTAAGTGTGCTCTCAGGAGAGCGTCCTAACACCGCCATCTTGGCGGATTCCAGCCCGTTTACCTCTAATGCCGTGTTTTGGCGATTGAGCTGCCACAGACTGCCGCCTACTACCAACTGACTGCACGCCACTCTCATGGACCGTCTGCGGACTAAGGTATTTGTAATTGCAACCATTTAAACATAGTAACTGTCACTTGTGCGAGCGTTGGTGCTTTTGCGCTCAACTTTGTGTGGGCGGATGCATGCCCCTTGCTTGCTTGTCGCGGCTTTTAATGCCGGTTTGAGGCCACCATGCTTCGAGACGCTACTTTGGTAGCCTACTAGTAAGTTCATGTGCGCGAGTTTCGCGTCTCATCGCCTAAATAGCTAAAGAACTCTGCGCCTATGTCTTGGTGTTACGTTTGTGCTAGTTTTTAATTCAGTAACGTTGGGTGCGCGAGCTTTGCTATATTGTACCGATTAATACCTAAATAGAATCAACGCCTCGCCGTGCTGAGCCTGGCGCGCCCTAATCTGTTCGAGCTCTTTGTTTATGTTTGCGAGGGCTTTGTGCTTTGCTTCCCAGGTGTTAACCGCAGCCAACGACTGCGTGGGCGACGTAGCAGAGGCTGGCAACTATTCCAAATTCGCATGCTTTAGTGAGGCTATGTTAGCCCCTCTTCCTGGTCAAATATTGCAGTCACGCTGCCCCGCTGCCTTTGCAGGTCGGCGTCTGTTATCGCGCACTAACGCGCCCTTTTCCGGAGTGCGTATTTCTAAATTGTACTCTAATATGTAAAGTGTCAAGCCCACTGCGGCCGGCCACCCATAGTGTGTTGTATACTAGCATAGCGCGTCCATCAGCTGGTGCCTAACGTAAGCAGTAACATAATCTCGGCGGCACGATTTGCCACCCAGATGTAGTTATCAACCAATAGACGCATATTTAATTAAGGGACGTATTATTCCTATTCGACCTGTGCATGCTTTGTTTCAGATAGCGCCTTTTACAGTGTAAAGATTGGTGTACGGCGAGACGTGAGAGATCAGAGCGTGCAGGTAGGTCCAGTGGTTGCGCAGTCTCGGCCCAAAGAGTCCCAATATTACCATTCCAGTATTTGCGATCACGAAATTGTTATTTGAGCTTGCAGCTCATGAGAATTCTTATCGACGGAGTATCTTGAATACTTCGCCCCCGTTTAACCGCCCAGGCCCGGTTATTCGAGTTAAGACAGGCTTGGTGGCGCCCTCATAATATTGACGTACCCTATATATATATGCCGCAACACGCTTGCCCAGAACGTATCGTGTGACTCACGCCCGACTCCCTGAGCGTTCCAGCCGTCGCCTTTAGCCTGTTTCTAGCAAATCTCAGGGCAAGTGTGCCAGTTTTCCAGGACTGATTTCGTGGTGCGATGCTCACCTTGGGTGGGTGTCGTAAAGTTGTTTTAATACCGTAACATATTTACCGAAAAACTTGCTTTTCAGACGTTTTCACGCACCTTAATACTAAACTACTGAACTTAAATTTTTTGGATGCTGAAAAATTTAATATAGCAGTTTTATATGGTTAAATAAGCTCCAAATAAACTCCTACAGCGTTTACAACCTGTGCAATAAATTCTAAGCCACTTGTTTAGCACCTATTAGTATTGGCACATTAAACAGGGATAAAATTAATATATTTTAATCGACGCTAGGTATTATAGTAGTACAAGAAAATTTTCTGTAGTTAATATTTACCGAAAAACTTGCTTTTCAGACGTTTTTACGCACCTTAATACTAAACTACTGAACTTAAATTTTTTGGATGCTGAGAAATTTAATATAGCATTTTTATATGGTTAAATAAGCTCCACATAAACTCCTACAGCGTTTACAACCTCTGCAATCAATTCTAAGCCACTTGTTTAACACCTATTAGTATTGGCACGTTAAAAAGGGATAAAATGAATATATTTTAATCGACACTAGGTATTATAGTAGTACAAGAAAATTTTCTGTAGTTAATATTTACCGAAAAACTTGCTTTTCACACGTTTTCACGCACCTTAATACTAAACTACTGAACTTAAATTTTTTGGATGCTGAAAAATTTAATATAGCAGTTTTATATGGTTAAATAAGCTCCAAATAAACTCCTACAGCGTTTACAACCTGTGCAATAAATTCTAAGCCACTTGTTTCGCACCTATTAGTATTGGCACATTAAACAGGGATAAAATTAATATATTTTAATCGACGCTAGGTATTATAGTAGTACAATAAAATATTCTGTAGTTAATATTTACCGAAAAACTTGCTTTTCAGACGTTTTTACGCACCTTAATACTAAACTACTGAACTTAAATTTTTTGGATGCTGAGAAATTTAATATAGCATTTTTATATGGTTAAATAAGCTCCACATAAACTCCTACAGCGTTTACAACCTCTGCAATCAATTCTAAGCCACTTGTTTAGCACCTATTAGTATTGGCACATTAAACAGGGTTAAAATTAATATATTTTAATCGACACTAGGTATTATAGTAGTACAAGAACATTTTCTGTAGCCAATATTTAATGAAAAACGTGCTTTTCACACGTTTTCACGCACCTTAATACTAAACTACTGAACTTAAATTTTTTGGATGCTGAGAAATTTAATATAGCATTTTTATATGGTTAAATAAGCTCCACATAAACTCCTACAGCGTTTACAACCTCTGCAATCAATTCTAAGCCACTTGTTTAGCACCTATTAGTATTGGCACATTAAACAGGGTTAAAATTAATATATTTTAATCGACACTAGGTATTATAGTAGTACAAGAACATTTTCTGTAGCCAATATTTAATGAAAAACGTGCTTTTCACACGTTTTCACGCACCTTAATACTAAACTACTGAACTTAAAATTTTTGGATGCTGAAAAATTTAATATAGCAGTTTTATATGGTTAAATAAGCTCCAAATAAACTCCTACAGCGTTTACAACCTGTGCAATAAATTCTAAGCCACTTGTTTAGCACCTATTAGTATTGGCACATTAAACAGGGATAAAATTAATATATTTTAATCGACGCTAGGTATTATAGTAGTACAATAAAATTTTCTGTAGTTAATATTTACCGAAAAACTTGTTTTTCAGAAGTTTTCACGCCCCTTAATACTAAACTACTGAACTTAAATTTTTTGGATGCTGAGAAATTTAATATAGCATTTTTATATGGTTAAATAAGCTCCACATAAACTCCTACAGCGTTTACAACCTCTGCAATAAATTCTAAGCCACTTGTTTAGCACCTATTAGTATTGGCACGTTAAACAGGGATAAAATTAATATATTTTAATCGACGCTAGGTATTATAGTAGTACAATAAAATTTTCTGTAGTTAATATTTACCGAAAAACTTGCTTTTCAGACGTTTTCACGCACCTTAATACTAAACTACTGAACTTTAATTTTTTGGATGTTGAAAAATTTAAGATATCAATTTTATATGGTTAAATAAGCTCTAAATGCACTCCTACATTGTTTACAACCTTTCCAATCAATTCTAAAC
This sequence comes from Agriotes lineatus, assembly GCA_940337035.1. Taxonomy (NCBI): domain Eukaryota; kingdom Metazoa; phylum Arthropoda; class Insecta; order Coleoptera; family Elateridae; genus Agriotes; species Agriotes lineatus. The sequence continues at coordinate 19,892 of CALNHX010001151.1, read as the reverse complement.
CACTTGTTTAGCACCTATTAGTATTGGCACATTAAACAGGGATAAAATTAATATAGTTTAATCGACACTAGGTATTATAATAGTACAAGAAAAATTTTTGTAGCTAATATTTACTGAAAAAAGTGCTTTTCAGACGTTTTAACGAACCTTAATATTAAACTACTGAACTTGAATTTTAAGGATGCAGAAAAATTTAATACAGTAGTTTTATAAAGCTAAATAAGCCCCAAATGCATTCTTACACCGTTTACAACCTTTGCAATCAATTCTAAGACAGTTGTTGAGCACTTGTTAGTATTGGCACGCTTACCAGTGATAAAATTAGTATCTTTTGATCGACACTAGGTATTCTAGTATTACAATAAAATTTTCTGTAGCGAATATTTACTGAAAAACGTGCTTTTCAGACGTTTTAACGAACTTTAATGTTAAACTATTGAACTTGAACTTTTTGGATGCAGAAAAATTTAATATAGCAGTTTTATAAAGCTAAATAAGCTCCAAATGCACCCCTACAGCGTTTACAACCTTTGCATTTAATCCTAAGCCAGTTGTTGAGCATTTGTTAGTGTTGGCACGCTCACCAGTGATAAAATTAATTTCTTTTGATCGACACTAGGTATTATAGTAGTACAATAAAATTTTCTGTAGCGAATATTTACTGAAAAACGTGCTTTTCAGACGTTTTAACGAACCTTAATATTAAACTACTGAACTTGAATTTTAAGGATGCAGAAAAATTTAATACAGCAGTTTTATAAAGCTAAATAAGCTCCAAATGCATTCTTACACCGTTTGCAACCTTTGCAATCAATTCTAAGACAGTTGTTGAGCACTTGTTAGTATTGGCACGCTTACCAGTGATAAAATTAGTATCTTTTGATCGACACTAGGTATTATAGTAGTACAATAAAATTTTCTGTAGCGAATATTTACTGAAAAACGTTCTTTTCAGACGTTTTAACGAACCTTAATATTAAACTATTGAACTTGAACTTTTTGGATGCAGAAAAATTTAATGTAGCAGTTTTATAAAGCTAGATAAGCTCCAAATGCACCCCTACAGCGTTTACAACCTCTGAATTCAATCCTAAGCCAGTTGTTGAGCATTTATTAGTGTTGGCACGCTCACCAGTGATAAAATTAATTTCTTTTGATCGACACTAGGTATTATAGTAGTACAATAAAATTTTCTGTAGCGAATATTTACTGAAAAACGTGCTTTTCAGACGTTTTAACGAACCTTAATATTAAACTACTAAACTTGAATTTTCAGGATGCAGAAAAATTTAATACAGCAGTTTTATAAAGCTAAATAAGATCCAAATGCATTCTTACACCGTTTACAACCTTTGCAATCAATTCTAAGACAGTTGGTGAGCACTTGTTAGTATTGGCACGCTTACCAGTGATAAAATTAGTATCTTTCGATCGACACTAGGTATTATAGTAGTACAATAAAATTTTCTGTAGTTAATATTTACTGAAAAACGTGCTTTTCAGACGTTTAAACGCACCTTAATACTAAACTATTGAATATGAATTTTTTGGATGCAGAAAAATTTAATATAGAAGTTTTATGTGGCTAAATAAGCTCCAAATAAACTCCTACATCGTTTACAACCTCTGCAATCAATTCTAAGCCACTTGTTTAGCACCTATTAGTATTGGCACATTAAACAGGGATAAAATTAATATATTTTAATCGACACTAGGTATTATAGTAGTACAAGAAAATTTTCTGTAGTTAATATTTACTGAAAAACGTGCTTTTCAGACGTTTTAACGAACCTTAATATTAAACTACTGAACTTGAATTTTTTGGATGCAAAAAAATTTAATACAGCGGTTTTATAAGGCTAAATAAGCTCCAAATGCACTCCTACAGCGTTTACAACCTTTGCAATTAATTCTAAGACAGTTTTTGAGCAGCTGTTAGTATTGGCACGCTTTCCAGGGATAAAAGTAATATATTTTAATCGACATTAGGTGTTATAGTAGTACAAGAAAACCTTCTGTAGTTAATATTTACTGAAAAAAGTGCTGTTCACACATTTTAACGAACCTTAATATTAAACTATTGAATGTGAATTTTTTGGATGCAGAAATATTTAATATAGAAGTTTTATATGGCTACATAAGCTCCAAATGCACTCCTACAGCGTTTACAACCTCTGCAATCAATTCTAAGCCACTTAATAGCACCTGTTAGTTTTGGCACATTAAACATTGATAAAATTAATATATTTTAATCGACACTAGGTATTATAGTAGTATAAGAACATTTTCTGTAGCCAATATTTATTGAAAAACGTGCTTTTCACACGTTTTAACGAACCTTAATATTAAACTACTGAACTTGCATTTTTCGGATGCAGAAAAATTTAATACATTAGTTTTATAAGGCTAAATAAGATCCAAATGCAATCCTACAGCGTTTACAACCTCTGTAATCAATTCTAAGCCAGTTAAGCACCTGTTAGTATTGGCATATTAAACAGGGATAAAATTAATATATTTTAATCGACACTAGGTATTATAGTAGTACAAGAAAATTTTCTGTAGCAAATATTTACTGAGAAACGTGCTTTTCAGACGTTTTAACGAACCTTAATATTAAACTATTGAACTTAAATTTTTTGAATGCAGAAAAAATTAATATAACAGTTTTATATGGCTAAATAAGCTCCAAATGCACCCCTACAGCGTTTACAACCTCTTCAAACAATTCTAAGCCAGTTGTTGAGCACTTGTTCGTGTTGGAACGCTCACCAGTGATAAAATTAATATCTTTTGATAGACACTAGGTATTATAGTAGTACAATAAAATTTTCTGTAGCGAATATTTACTGAAAAACTTGTTTTTCAAACGTTTTCACGCACCTTAATACTAAACTATTGAATGTGAATTTTTTGGATGCAGAAAAATTTAATGTAGAAGTTTTATATGACTAAATAAGCTCCAAATGCACTCCTACAGCGTTTACAACCTCTGCAATCAGTCCTAAGCCAGTTAAGCACTTGTTAGTGTTGGCACGCTCACCAGTGATAAAATTAGTATCTTTTGATCGACACTAGGTATTAAAGTAGTACAATAAAATTTTCGATAGCTAATATTTACTGAAAAACGTGATTTTCAGAATTTTAAACGCACCTTAATACTAAACTATTAAGCTTAAATTTTTGGATGGAGAAAAATTTAATATAGTAGTTTTATATGGATAAATAAACTCCACATGCACTTCTACAGCGTTTACAACCTCTGTAATCAATTCTAAGCCACTTGTTGAGCACTTGCTAGTGTTGGCACGCTCACCAGTGATAAAATTAATATATTTTGATGGACACTAGGTATTATCGTAGTACAATAAAGTTTTCTGTAGCGAATATTTACTGAAAAACGTGCTTTTCAGACGTTTTAATGAACCTTAATATTAAACTATTGAACTTGAACTTTTTGGATGCAGAAAAATTTTATATAGCAGTTTGATGTAGCTAAATAAGCTCCAAATGCACCCCTACAGCTTTTACAACCTCTGCAATTAATTCTAAGCCAGTTGTTGAGCACTTGTTAGTGTTGGAACGCTCATCAGTGATAAAATTAATATCTTTTGATCGACACTAGGTATTATAGTAGTACAATAAAATTTTCTGTAGCGAATATTTACTGAAAAACTTGCTTTTCAAACGTTTTCACGCACCTTAATACTAAACTATTGAATGTGAATTTTTTGGATGCAGAAAAATTTAATGTAGAAGTTTTATATGACTAAATAAGCTCCAAATGCACTCCTACAGCGTTTACAACCTCTGCAATCAGTCCTAAGCCAGTTGTTAAGCATTTGTTAGTGTTAGCACGCTCACCAGTGATAAAATTAGTATATTTTGATCGACACTAGGTATTATAGTAGTACAATAAAATTTTCGATAGCTAATATTTACTGAAAAACGTGATTTTCAGAATTTTTAACGCACCTTAATACTAAACTATTAAGCTTAAATTTTTGGATGGAGAAAAATTTAATATAGTAGTTTTATATGGATAAATAAACTCCACATGCACTTCTGCAGCGTTTGCAACCTCTGTAATCAATTCTAAGCCACTTGTTGAGCACTTGCTAGTGTTGGCACGTTCACCAGTGATAAAATTAATATATTTTGATCGACACTAGGTATTATCGTAGTACAATAAAATTTTCTGTAGCGAATATTTACTGAAAAACGTTCTTTTCAGACGTTTTAATGAACCTTAATATTAAACTATTGAACTTGAACTTTTTGGATGCAGAAGAATTTAATATAGTAGTTTTATATGGATAAATAAACTCCACATGCACTCCTGCAGCGTTTACAACCTCTGTAATTAATTCTAAGCCACTTGTTGAGCACTTGCTAGTGTTGGCACGCTCACCAGTGATAAAATTAGTATATTTTGATCGACACTAGGTATTATCGTAGTACAATAAAATTTTCTGAAGCGAATATTTACTGGAAAACGTGCTTTTCAGACGTTTTAACGAACATTAATAGTAAACTATTGAACTTGAACTTTTTGGATGCAGAAAAATTTTATATAGCAGTTTGATGTAGCTAAATAAGCTCCAAATGCACCCCTACAGCGTTTACAACCTTTGCAATTATTTCTAAGCCAGTTGTTGAGTACTTGTTAGTGTTGGCACGCCCACCAGTGATAAAATTAATATCTTTTGATCGACACTAGGTATTATCGTAGTACAATAAAATTTTCTGTAGCGAATATTTGCTGCAAAACGTGTTTTTCAGACGTTTTTACGTACCTGAAAACTAAACTATTACACTTGAAACTTTTGGATGCAGAAAAATTTAATATAAAAGTGATATTTAATGAAATAATATCCATATTTGTTATTTAAAGGGCTATTGCCACTATAGTCAATTCTAAACCATTTATTGAGCTCCTGTTACTGTTGGCACGGATACTCCGGCTAAAACTATGATAATCTGATCGGCGTTAGCTATTAAAGTAGTACAATAATTTTTTCTGTAGTTTATATTTGCTGCATAACGTGCTTTTCCGACATTTTAACGTACCTGAATACTAAACTATTAAACTTGAAATTTTTGGATGCAGAAAAATTTAATATAGTAGTGATATATAATTAAATGGTTTCCATATTTGCTATTACAAGGGCTATTATCACTGCAGTCAGCACTAAGCCAGTTATTAAGCACCTGTTGGTGTTGGTACGGTTTCTCTGGCAAAAATTATTATATTCTGATGGGCGTTAACTATTAAAACAGCACAATAATTTTTTCTGTAGTTTATATTTGCTGCAAAACGTGCTTCTCAGACGTTTTTACGTACCTGAAAACTAAACTATTACACTTGAAATTTTTGGATGCAGACAAATTTAATATAGTAGTGATATACGGTTAAATGATTTCCATATTTGCTATTACAAGAGTTACTACCACTACAGTCAATTCTAAACCATTTATTGAGTTCCTCTTAGTGTTGGCACGGTTACTCCGGCTAAAACTATGATAATCTGATCGGCGTTAGCTATTAAATCAATACAATAATTTTTCCTGTAGTTTATATTTGCTGCAAAACGTGCTTCTCAGACGTTTTTACGTACCTGAAAACTAAACTATTAAACTTGAAATTTTTGGATGCAGAAATATTTAATATAGTAGTGATATATAATTAAATGGTTTCCATATTTGCTATTACAAGGACTATTATCACTGCAGTCAATACTAAGCCAGTTATTAAGCACCTGTTGGTGTTGGTACGGTTACTCTGGCAAAATTATTATATTCTGATGTGCGTTAGCTATTAAAGTAGCACAATAATTTTTTCTGTAGTTTATATTTGCTGAAAAACCTTCTTTTCCGACGTTTTAACGTACCTGAATACTTAACTATTAAACTTGAAATTTTTGGATGCAGACAAATTTAATATAGTAGCGATATTTAATAAAATGGTTTTCATATTTGCTATTACAAGGGCTATTATCACTGCAGTCAATACTAAGTCAGTTATTAAGCACCTGTTGGTGTTGGCACGGTTATTCTGGCTAAGAGAATTATATTTTGATCGGAGTGAGCTATTAAACCAATACAATAATTTTTCCTGTAGTTTATATTTGCTGCAAAACGTGCTTTTCAGACATTTTAAACTACATGAATACTAAACTATTAAACTTGAAATTTTTGGATGCAGAAAAATTTAATATAGAAGTGATAATTAATTAAATGATTTCAATATTTGTTATTACAAGGGCTATTACCACTGCAGTCAATACTAAGCCAGTTATTAAGCACCTGTTGGTGTTGGTACGGTTACTCTGGCAAAAATTATTATATTCTGATGGGCGTTAGCTATTAAAGTAGCACAATATCTTTTTCTGTAGTTTATATTTGCTGCAAAACGTGTTTTTCAGACGTTTTTACGTACCTGAAAACTAATCTATTACACTTGAAATTTTGGATGCAGAAAAATTTATTATAGTAGTGATATACGGTTAAATGATTTCCATATTTGCTATTACAAGAGTTACTACTACTACAGTCAATTCTAAACCATTTATTGAGCTCCTGTTAGTGTTGGCACGGTTACTCCGGCTAAAACTATAATAATATGATCGGCGTTAGCTATTAAAGTAGTACAATAATTCTTTCTGAAGTTTATATTTGCTGCAAAACGTGCTTTTCCGACATTTTAACGTACCTGAATACTAAACTATTAAACTTGAAATTTTCGGATGCAGACAAATTTAATATAGTAGTGATACATATAATTAAATTATTGCCATATTTGTTATTACAAGGGCTATTATCACTGCAGTCAATACTAAGCCAGTTATTAACCACCTGTTGGTGTTGGCACGGTTACTCTGGCAAAAATTATTATATTCTGATGGGCGTTAGCTATTAAAGTAGTACAATAATTCTTTCTGAAGTTTATATTTGCTGCAACACGTGCTTTTCAGACATTTTTACGTACATGAATACTAAACTATTAAACTTGAAATTTTTGGATGCAGAAAAATTTAATATAGAAGTGATATTTAATGAAATGATTTCCATATTTGTTATTACAAAAGCTATTACCACTGCAGTCAATACTAAGCCAGTTATTCCCCACCTGTTGGTGTTGGCACGGTTACCCTGGCAAAAATTATTATATTCTGATGGGCGTTAGCTATTAAAGTAGTACAATAATTTTTTCTGTAGTTTATATTTGCTGCAAAACGTGCTTTTCCGACATTTTAACGTACCTGAATACTAAACTATTAAACGTGAAATTTTTGGATGCAGACAAATTTAATATAGTAGTGATATATAATTAAATGGTTTCCATATTTGCTATTACAAGGGCTATTATCACTGCAGTCAATACTAAGCCAGTTATTAACCACCTGTTGGTGTTGGCACGGTTATTCTGGCTAAGAGATTTATATTTTGATCGGCGTTAGCTATTAAACCAATACAATAACTTTTCCTGTAGTTTATATTTGCTGCAAAACGTGCTGTTCAGACATTTTAACCTACATAAATACTAAACTATTAAACTTGAAATTTTTGGATGCAGGAAAATTTAATATAGTAGTGATATTTAATGAAATGATTTCCATATTTGTTATTACAAGGGCTATTACTACTGCAGTCAATTCTAAACAATTTATTGAGCTCCTGCTAGTGTTGGCTCGGTTACTCCGGCTAAAACTATGATAATCTGATCGGCGTTAGCTATTAAAGTAGTACAATAATTTTTTCTGTAGTTTATATTTGCTGCAAAACGTGCTTTTCCGACATTTTAACGTACCTGAATACTAAACTATTAAACTTGAAATTTTTGGATGCAGACCAATTTAATATATTAGTGATATATAATTAAATGATTTCCATATTTGCTATTACAAGAGTTACTACCACTACAGTCAATTCTAAAACATTTATTGAGCTCCTGTTAGTGTTGGCACGGTTACTCCGGCTAAAACTATGATAATGTGATCGGCGTTAGCTATTAAAGTAGTACAATAATTTATTCTGTAGTTTCTATTTGCTGCAAAACGTGCTTTTCAGACATTTTAACGTACACGAATACTAAACTACTAAACTTGAAATTTTTGGATGCAGAAAAATTTAATATAGAAGTGATACTTAATGAAATGATTTCCATATTTGTAATTACAAGGGCTATTACCACTGCAGTCAATACTAAGCCATTTATTAAGCACCTGTTGGTGTTGGTACGGTTACTCTGGCAAAAATTATTATATTCTGATGGGCGTTAGCTATTAAAGTAGCACAATAATTTTTTTTGTAGTTTATATTTGCTGCAAAACGTGTTTTTCAGACGTTTTTAGGTACCTGAAAACTAAACTATTGCACTTGAAATATTTGGATGCAAAAAAATTTAATATAGTAGTGATATACGGTTAAATGATTTCCATATTTGCTATTACGAGAGTTACTACCACTACAGTCAATTCTAAACCATTTATTGAGTTCCTGTTAGTGTTGGCACGGTTACTCCGGCTAAAACTATGATAATCTGATCGGCGTTAGCTATTAAATCAATACAATAATTTTTCCTGTAGTTTATATTTGCTGCAAAACGTGCTTTTCATACATTTTAACGTACACGAATACTAAACTATTAAACTTGAAATTTTTGGATGCAGACAAATTTAATATAGAAGTGATATTTAATGAAATGATTTCAATATTTGTTATTACAAGGGCTATTACCACTGCAGTCAATACTAAGCCAGTTATTAAGCACCTGTTGGTGTTGGTACGGTTACTCTGGCAAAAATTAATATATTCTGATGGGCGTTAGCTATTAAAGTAGCACAATAATTTTTTCTGTAGTTTATATTTGCTGCAAAACGTGTTTTTCAGACGTTTTTACGTACCTGAAAACTAATCTATTACACTTGAAATTTTTGGATGCAGAAAAATTTAATATAGTAGTGATATACGGTTAAATGATTTCCATATTTGCTATTACAAGAGTTACTACCACTACGGTCAATTCTGAACCATTTATTGAGCTCCTGTTAGTGTTGGCACGGTTACTCCGGCTAAAACTATGATAATCTGATCGGCGTTACCTATCAAAGTAGTACAATAATTTTTTCTGTAGTTTATATTTGCTGCAAAACGTGCTTTTCCGACATTTTAACGTAGCTGAATACTAAACTATTAAACTTGAAATTTTTGGATGCAGACAAATTTAATATAGTAGTGATATATATAGTTAAATTATTGCCATATTTGCTATTACAAGGGCTATTATTGCTGCAGTCAATACTAAGCCAGTTATTAACCTCCTGTTGGTGTTGGCACGGTAATTCTGGCTAAGAGAATTATATTTTGATCGGCGTTAGCTGTTAAACCAATACAATAACTTTTCCTGTAGTTTATATTTGCTGCAAAACGTGCTTTTCAGACATTTTAACGTACATGAATACTAAACTACTAAACTTGAAATTTTTGGATGCAGAAAAATTTAATATAGAAGTGATATTTAATGAGATGATTTCCATATTTATTATTACAAGGGCTATTACAACTGCAGTCAATACTAAGCCAGTTATTAACCACCTGTTGGTGTTGGTACGGTTACTCTGGCAAAAATTATTATATTCTGATGGGCGTTAGCTATTAAAGTAGCACAATAATTTTTTCTGTAGTTTATATTTGCTGCAAAACGTGTTTTTCAGACGTTTTTACGTACCTAAAAACTAATCTATTACACTTGAAATTTTTGGATGCAGAAAAATTTATTATAGTAGTGATATACGGTTAAATGATTTCCATATTTGCTATTACAAAAGTTACTACCACTACAGTCAATTCTAAACCATTTATTGAGCTCCTGTTAGTGTTGGCACGGTTACTCCGGCTAAAACTATGATAATCTGATCGGCGTTAGCTATTAAAGTAGTACAATAATTTTTTCTGTAGTTTATATTTGCTGCAAAACGAGCTTTTCCGACATTTTAACGTACCTGAATACTAAACTATTAAACTTGAAATTTTTGGATGCAGACAAATTTAATATAGTAGTGATATATAATTAAATGGTTTCCATATTTGCTATTACAAGGGCTATTATCACTGCAGTCAATACTAAGCTAGTTATTAACCACCTGTTGGTGTTGGCACGGTTATTCTGGCTAAGAGATTTATATTTTGATCGGCGTTAGCTATTAAACCAATACAATAACTTTTCCTGTAGTTTATATTTGCTGCAAAACGTGCTGTTCAGACATTTTAACCTACATAAATACTAAACTATTAAACTTGAAATTTTTGGATGCAGAAAAATTTAATATAGTAGTGATATTTAATGAAATGATTTCCATATTTGTTATTACAAGGGCTATTACTACTGCAGTCAATTCTAAACAATTTATTGAGCTCCTGTTAGTGTTGGCTCGGTTACTCCGGCTAAAACTATGATAATCTGATCGGCGTTAGCTATTAAAGTAGTACAATAATTTTTTCTGTAGTTTATATTTGCTGCAAAACGTGCTTTTCCGACATTTTAACGTAGCTGAATACTAAACTATTAAACTTGAAATTTTTGGATGCAGACCAATTTAATATATTAGTGATATATAATTAAATGATTTCCATATTTGCTATTAGAAGAGTTACTACCACTACAGTCAATTCTAAAACATTTATTGAGCTCCTGTTAGTGTTGGCACGGTTACTCCGGCTAAAACTATGATAATGTGATCGGCGTTAGCTATTAAAGTAGTACAATAATTTATTCTGTAGTTTCTATTTGCTGCAAAACGTGCTTTTCAGACATTTTAACGTACACGAATACTAAACTACTAAACTTGAAATTTTTGGATGCAGAAAAATTTAATATAGAAGTGATATTTAATGAGATGATTTCCATATTTATTATTACAAGGGCTATTACCACTGCAGTCAATACTAAGCCAGTTATTAACCACCTGTTGGTGTTGGTACGGTTACTCTGGCAAAAATTATTATATTCTGATGGGCGTTAGCTATTAAAGTAGCACAATAATTTTTTCTGTAGTTTATATTTGCTGCAAAACGTGTTTTTCAGACGTTTTTACGTACCTAAAAACTAATCTATTACACTTGAAATTTTTGGATGCAGAAAAATTTATTATAGTAGTGATATACGGTTAAATGATTTCCATATTTGCTATTACAAAAGTTACTACCACTACAGTCAATTCTAAACCATTTATTGAGCTCCTGTTAGTGTTGGCACGGTTACTCCGGCCAAAACTATGATAATCTGATCGGCGTTAGCTATTAAAGTAGTACAATAATTTTTTCTGTAGTTTATATTTGCTGCAAAACGTGCTTTTCCGACATTTTAACGTACCTGAATACTAAACTATTAAACTTGAAATTTTTGGATGCAGACAAATTTAATATAGTAGTGATATATAATTAAATGGTTTCCATATTTGCTATTACAAGGGCTATTATCACTGCAGTCAATACTAAGCTAGTTATTAACCACCTGTTGGTGTTGGCACGGTTATTCTGGCTAAGAGATTTATATTTTGATCGGCGTTAGCTATTAAACCAATACAATAACTTTTCCTGTAGTTTATATTTGCTGCAAAACGTGCTGTTCAGACATTTTAACCTACATAAATACTAAACTATTAAACTTGAAATTTTTGGATGCAGAAAAATTTAATATAGTAGTGATATTTAATGAAATGATTTCCATATTTGTTATTACAAGGGCTATTACTACTGCAGTCAATTCTAAACAATTTATTGAGCTCCTGTTAGTGTTGGCTCGGTTACTCCGGCTAAAACTATGATAATCTGATCGGCGTTAGCTATTAAAGTAGTACAATAATTTTTTCTGTAGTTTATATTTGCTGCAAAACGTGCTTTTCCGACATTTTAACGTACCTGAATACTAAACTATTAAACTTGAAATTTTTGGATGCAGACCAATTTAATATATTAGTGATATATAATTAAATGATTTCCATATTTGCTATTACAAGAGTTACTACCACTACAGTCAATTCTAAAACATTTATTGAGCTCCTGTTAGTGTTGGCACGGTTACTCCGGCTAAAACTATGATAATGTGATCGGCGTTAGCTATTAAAGTAGTACAATAATTTATTCTGTAGTTTCTATTTGCTGCAAAACGTGCTTTTCAGACATTTTAACGTACACGAATACTAAACTACTAAACTTGAAATTTTTGGATGCAGAAAAATTTAATATAGAAGTGATACTTAATGAAATGATTTCCATATTTGTAATTACAAGGGCTATTACCACTGCAGTCAATACTAAGCCATTTATTAAGCACCTGTTGGTGTTGGTACGGTTACTCTGGCAAAAATTATTATATTCTGATGGGCGTTAGCTATTAAAGTAGCACAATAATTTTTTTGGTAGTTTATATTTGCTGCAAAACGTGTTTTTCAGACGTTTTTAGGTACCTGAAAACTAAACTATTGCACTTGAAATATTTGGATGCAAAAAAATTTAATATAGTAGTGATATACGGTTAAATGATTTCCATATTTGCTATTACAAGAGTTACTACCACTACGGTCAATTCTGAACCATTTATTGAGCTCCTGTTAGTGTTGGCACGGTTACTCCGGCTAAAACTATGATAATCTGATCGGCGTTACCTATCAAAGTAGTACAATAATTTTTTCTGTAGTTTATATTTGCTGCAAAACGTGCTTTTCCGACGTTTTTACGTACCTAAAAACTAATCTATTACACTTGAAATTTTTGGATGCAGAAAAATTTATTATAGTAGTGATATACGGTTAAATGATTTCCATATTTGCTATTACAAAAGTTACTACCACTACAGTCAATTCTAAACCATTTATTGAGCTCCTGTTAGTGTTGGCACGGTTACTCCGGCTAAAACTATGATAATCTGATCGGCGTTAGCTATTAAAGTAGTACAATAATTTTTTCTGTAGTTTATATTTGCTGCAAAACGAGCTTTTCCGACATTTTAACGTACCTGAATACTAAACTATTAAACTTGAAATTTTTGGATGCAGACAAATTTAATATAGTAGTGATATATAATTAAATGGTTTCCATATTTGCTATTACAAGGGCTATTATCACTGCAGTCAATACTAAGCTAGTTATTAACCACCTGTTGGTGTTGGCACGGTTATTCTGGCTAAGAGATTTATATTTTGATCGGCGTTAGCTATTAAACCAATACAATAACTTTTCCTGTAGTTTATATTTGCTGCAAAACGTGCTGTTCAGACATTTTAACCTACATAAATACTAAACTATTAAACTTGAAATTTTTGGATGCAGAAAAATTTAATATAGTAGTGATATTTAATGAAATGATTTCCATATTTGTTATTACAAGGGCTATTACTACTGCAGTCAATTCTAAACAATTTATTGAGCTCCTGTTAGTGTTGGCTCGGTTACTCCGGCTAAAACTATGATAATCTGATCGGCGTTAGCTATTAAAGTAGTACAATAATTTTTTCTGTAGTTTATATTTGCTGCAAAACGTGCTTTTCCGACATTTTAACGTAGCTGAATACTAAACTATTAAACTTGAAATTTTTGGATGCAGACCAATTTAATATATTAGTGATATATAATTAAATGATTTCCATATTTGCTATTAGAAGAGTTACTACCACTACAGTCAATTCTAAAACATTTATTGAGCTCCTGTTAGTGTTGGCACGGTTACTCCGGCTAAAACTATGATAATGTGATCGGCGTTAGCTATTAAAGTAGTACAATAATTTATTCTGTAGTTTCTATTTGCTGCAAAACGTGCTTTTCAGACATTTTAACGTACACGAATACTAAACTACTAAACTTGAAATTTTTGGATGCAGAAAAATTTAATATAGAAGTGATATTTAATGAGATGATTTCCATATTTATTATTACAAGGGCTATTACAACTGCAGTCAATACTAAGCCAGTTATTAACCACCTGTTGGTGTTGGTACGGTTACTCTGGCAAAAATTATTATATTCTGATGGGCGTTAGCTATTAAAGTAGCACAATAATTTTTTCTGTAGTTTATATTTGCTGCAAAACGTGTTTTTCAGACGTTTTTACGTACCTAAAAACTAATCTATTACAGTTGAAATTTTTGGATGCAGAAAAATTTATTATAGTAGTGATATACGGTTAAATGATTTCCATATTTGCTATTACAAAAGTTACTACCACTACAGTCAATTCTAAACCATTTATTGAGCTCCTGTTAGTGTTGGCACGGTTACTCCGGCTAAAACTATGATAATCTGATCGGCGTTAGCTATTAAAGTAGTACAATAATTTTTTCTGTAGTTTATATTTGCTGCAAAACGAGCTTTTCCGACATTTTAACGTACCTGAATACTAAACTATTAAACTTGAAATTTTTGGATGCAGACAAATTTAATATAGTAGTGATATATAATTAAATGGTTTCCATATTTGCTATTACAAGGGCTATTATCACTGCAGTCAGCACTAAGCCAGTTATTAAGCACCTGTTGGTGTTGGTACGGTTTCTCTGGCAAAAATTATTATATTCTGATGGGCGTTAACTATTAAAACAGCACAATAATTTTTTCTGTAGTTTATATTTGCTGCAAAACGTGCTTCTCAGACGTTTTTACGTACCTGAAAACTAAACTATTACACTTGAAATTTTTGGATGCAGACAAATTTAATATAGTAGTGATATACGGTTAAATGATTTCCATATTTGCTATTACAAGAGTTACTACCACTACAGTCAATTCTAAACCATTTATTGAGTTCCTCTTAGTGTTGGCACGGTTACTCCGGCTAAAACTATGATAATCTGATCGGCGTTAGCTATTAAATCAATACAATAATTTTTCCTGTAGTTTATATTTGCTGCAAAACGTGCTTCTCAGACGTTTTTACGTACCTGAAAACTAAACTATTAAACTTGAAATTTTTGGATGCAGAAATATTTAATATAGTAGTGATATATAATTAAATGGTTTCCATATTTGCTATTACAAGGACTATTATCACTGCAGTCAATACTAAGCCAGTTATTAAGCACCTGTTGGTGTTGGTACGGTTACTCTGGCAAAATTATTATATTCTGATGTGCGTTAGCTATTAAAGTAGCACAATAATTTTTTCTGTAGTTTATATTTGCTGAAAAACCTTCTTTTCCGACGTTTTAACGTACCTGAATACTTAACTATTAAACTTGAAATTTTTGGATGCAGACAAATTTAATATAGTAGCGATATTTAATAAAATGGTTTCATATTTGCTATTACAAGGGCTATTATCACTGCAGTCAATACTAAGTCAGTTATTAAGCACCTGTTGGTGTTGGCACGGTTATTCTGGCTAAGAGAATTATATTTTGATCGGAGTGAGCTATTAAACCAATACAATAATTTTTCCTGTAGTTTATATTTGCTGCAAAACGTGCTTTTCAGACATTTTAAACTACATGAATACTAAACTATTAAACTTGAAATTTTTGGATGCAGAAAAATTTAATATAGAAGTGATAATTAATTAAATGATTTCAATATTTGTTATTACAAGGGCTATTACCACTGCAGTCAATACTAAGCCAGTTATTAAGCACCTGTTGGTGTTGGTACGGTTACTCTGGCAAAAATTATTATATTCTGATGGGCGTTAGCTATTAAAGTAGCACAATATCTTTTTCTGTAGTTTATATTTGCTGCAAAACGTGTTTTTCAGACGTTTTTACGTACCTGAAAACTAATCTATTACACTTGAAATTTTTGGATGCAGAAAAATTTATTATAGTAGTGATATACGGTTAAATGATTTCCATATTTGCTATTACAAGAGTTACTACTACTACAGTCAATTCTAAACCATTTATTGAGCTCCTGTTAGTGTTGGCACGGTTACTCCGGCTAAAACTATAATAATATGATCGGCGTTAGCTATTAAAGTAGTACAATAATTCTTTCTGAAGTTTATATTTGCTGCAAAACGTGCTTTTCCGACATTTTAACGTACCTGAATACTAAACTATTAAACTTGAAATTTTCGGATGCAGACAAATTTAATATAGTAGTGATACATATAATTAAATTATTGCCATATTTGTTATTACAAGGGCTATTATCACTGCAGTCAATACTAAGCCAGTTATTAACCACCTGTTGGTGTTGGCACGGTTACTCTGGCAAAAATTATTATATTCTGATGGGCGTTAGCTATTAAAGTAGTACAATAATTCTTTCTGAAGTTTATATTTGCTGCAACACGTGCTTTTCAGACATTTTTACGTACATGAATACTAAACTATTAAACTTGAAATTTTTGGATGCAGAAAAATTTAATATAGAAGTGATATTTAATGAAATGATTTCCATATTTGTTATTACAAAAGCTATTACCACTGCAGTCAATACTAAGCCAGTTATTCCCCACCTGTTGGTGTTGGCACGGTTACCCTGGCAAAAATTATTATATTCTGATGGGCGTTAGCTATTAAAGTAGTACAATAATTTTTTCTGTAGTTTATATTTGCTGCAAAACGTGCTTTTCCGACATTTTAACGTACCTGAATACTAAACTATTAAACGTGAAATTTTTGGATGCAGACAAATTTAATATAGTAGTGATATATAATTAAATGGTTTCCATATTTGCTATTACAAGGGCTATTATCACTGCAGTCAATACTAAGCCAGTTATTAACCACCTGTTGGTGTTGGCACGGTTATTCTGGCTAAGAGATTTATATTTTGATCGGCGTTAGCTATTAAACCAATACAATAACTTTTCCTGTAGTTTATATTTGCTGCAAAACGTGCTGTTCAGACATTTTAACCTACATAAATACTAAACTATTAAACTTGAAATTTTTGGATGCAGAAAAATTTAATATAGTAGTGATATTTAATGAAATGATTTCCATATTTGTTATTACAAGGGCTATTACTACTGCAGTCAATTCTAAACAATTTATTGAGCTCCTGTTAGTGTTGGCTCGGTTACTCCGGCTAAAACTATGATAATCTGATCGGCGTTAGCTATTAAAGTAGTACAATAATTTTTTCTGTAGTTTATATTTGCTGCAAAACGTGCTTTTCCGACATTTTAACGTACCTGAATACTAAACTATTAAACTTGAAATTTTTGGATGCAGACCAATTTAATATATTAGTGATATATAATTAAATGATTTCCATATTTGCTATTACAAGAGTTACTACCACTACAGTCAATTCTAAAACATTTATTGAGCTCCTGTTAGTGTTGGCACGGTTACTCCGGCTAAAACTATGATAATGTGATCGGCGTTAGCTATTAAAGTAGTACAATAATTTATTCTGTAGTTTCTATTTGCTGCAAAACGTGCTTTTCAGACATTTTAACGTACACGAATACTAAACTACTAAACTTGAAATTTTTGGATGCAGAAAAATTTAATATAGAAGTGATACTTAATGAAATGATTTCCATATTTGTAATTACAAGGGCTATTACCACTGCAGTCAATACTAAGCCATTTATTAAGCACCTGTTGGTGTTGGTACGGTTACTCTGGCAAAAATTATTATATTCTGATGGGCGTTAGCTATTAAAGTAGCACAATAATTTTTTTTGTAGTTTATATTTGCTGCAAAACGTGTTTTTCAGACGTTTTTAGGTACCTGAAAACTAAACTATTGCACTTGAAATATTTGGATGCAAAAAAATTTAATATAGTAGTGATATACGGTTAAATGATTTCCATATTTGCTATTACGAGAGTTACTACCACTACAGTCAATTCTAAACCATTTATTGAGTTCCTGTTAGTGTTGGCACGGTTACTCCGGCTAAAACTATGATAATCTGATCGGCGTTAGCTATTAAATCAATACAATAATTTTTCCTGTAGTTTATATTTGCTGCAAAACGTGCTTTTCATACATTTTAACGTACACGAATACTAAACTATTAAACTTGAAATTTTTGGATGCAGACAAATTTAATATAGAAGTGATATTTAATGAAATGATTTCAATATTTGTTATTACAAGGGCTATTACCACTGCAGTCAATACTAAGCCAGTTATTAAGCACCTGTTGGTGTTGGTACGGTTACTCTGGCAAAAATTAATATATTCTGATGGGCGTTAGCTATTAAAGTAGCACAATAATTTTTTCTGTAGTTTATATTTGCTGCAAAACGTGTTTTTCAGACGTTTTTACGTACCTGAAAACTAATCTATTACACTTGAAATTTTTGGATGCAGAAAAATTTAATATAGTAGTGATATACGGTTAAATGATTTCCATATTTGCTATTACAAGAGTTACTACCACTACGGTCAATTCTGAACCATTTATTGAGCTCCTGTTAGTGTTGGCACGGTTACTCCGGCTAAAACTATGATAATCTGATCGGCGTTACCTATCAAAGTAGTACAATAATTTTTTCTGTAGTTTATATTTGCTGCAAAACGTGCTTTTCCGACATTTTAACGTAGCTGAATACTAAACTATTAAACTTGAAATTTTTGGATGCAGACAAATTTAATATAGTAGTGATATATATAGTTAAATTATTGCCATATTTGCTATTACAAGGGCTATTATTGCTGCAGTCAATACTAAGCCAGTTATTAACCTCCTGTTGGTGTTGGCACGGTAATTCTGGCTAAGAGAATTATATTTTGATCGGCGTTAGCTGTTAAACCAATACAATAACTTTTCCTGTAGTTTATATTTGCTGCAAAACGTGCTTTTCAGACATTTTAACGTACATGAATACTAAACTACTAAACTTGAAATTTTTGGATGCAGAAAAATTTAATATAGAAGTGATATTTAATGAGATGATTTCCATATTTATTATTACAAGGGCTATTACAACTGCAGTCAATACTAAGCCAGTTATTAACCACCTGTTGGTGTTGGTACGGTTACTCTGGCAAAAATTATTATATTCTGATGGGCGTTAGCTATTAAAGTAGCACAATAATTTTTTCTGTAGTTTATATTTGCTGCAAAACGTGTTTTTCAGACGTTTTTACGTACCTAAAAACTAATCTATTACACTTGAAATTTTTGGATGCAGAAAAATTTATTATAGTAGTGATATACGGTTAAATGATTTCCATATTTGCTATTACAAAAGTTACTACCACTACAGTCAATTCTAAACCATTTATTGAGCTCCTGTTAGTGTTGGCACGGTTACTCCGGCTAAAACTATGATAATCTGATCGGCGTTAGCTATTAAAGTAGTACAATAATTTTTTCTGTAGTTTATATTTGCTGCAAAACGAGCTTTTCCGACATTTTAACGTACCTGAATACTAAACTATTAAACTTGAAATTTTTGGATGCAGACAAATTTAATATAGTAGTGATATATAATTAAATGGTTTCCATATTTGCTATTACAAGGGCTATTATCACTGCAGTCAATACTAAGCTAGTTATTAACCACCTGTTGGTGTTGGCACGGTTATTCTGGCTAAGAGATTTATATTTTGATCGGCGTTAGCTATTAAACCAATACAATAACTTTTCCTGTAGTTTATATTTGCTGCAAAACGTGCTGTTCAGACATTTTAACCTACATAAATACTAAACTATTAAACTTGAAATTTTTGGATGCAGAAAAATTTAATATAGTAGTGATATTTAATGAAATGATTTCCATATTTGTTATTACAAGGGCTATTACTACTGCAGTCAATTCTTATTGAGCTCCTGTTAGTGTTGGCTCGGTTACTCCGGCTAAAACTATGATAATCTGATCGGCGTTAGCTATTAAAGTAGTACAATAATTTTTTCTGTAGTTTATATTTGCTGCAAAACGTGCTTTTCCGACATTTTAACGTAGCTGAATACTAAACTATTAAACTTGAAATTT
>CALNHX010001150.1:232345-247784 GCA_940337035.1 Agriotes lineatus | reverse complement strand
TGACCTCCAGAAAGCATACGACACCGTCCCATTAGGTAGGCTATGGACGAGTATGAAAAATGCTGGTGTCAACAAAGTTTATATCAACGCCACTAGAAATCTGTATGAAGGATGTACTAGCGCAGTCAGACTTGGAAAAGAACTGTCACAAGAGTTTGAGGTTACAAAAGGGCTACGCCAGGGTTGTTCGCTTGCTCCTACTCTTTTCAAAATATATATTGAAGTCGCTCTCAAATCTTGGAAACTAAAATGTCGAAACATGGGCATACCAGTAGCTGACGATCTGCTATACACCTTGTTATTCGCGGACGATCAAGTCGTGATAGCTGGAGACGAAGACGACTCGTCTTATATGCTACGAAAACTAGAAGACGAGTATAAAAAATGGGGACTTGAGATCAGTTTAACAAAAACCGAATACCTGGTTGTAGGGGAGCAGGGAAACGATCTTAATTTAGGAAATGCTATAATCAAAAATTGTAGGGACTTCAAGTATTTGGGAGTGACACTTTCGAAGACCGGGAAAAGTAAAAAAGATATTGTAAATAAAGCAAGCCAGGGAAGACGGGCCATTAGACAATTGAATTCGGTCCTATGGAGTAAAAATGTCACGAAAAAGAACAAGAAGACCATTTATAAAACAATTGTCGAAAGCATTTGCACCTACGGTTGCGAAACATGGGAACTGAATAAGAGGGAGAAATTGAAATTGGGTGCTGTAGAAATGGACTTTTGGCGAAGGTGTTGCGGTGTATCTAGACTCCAGCATGTTACCAACGAAAGAATAAGACAGCAGATGAACGTTCAGAGCTCCATCGTGGAAACAATAGAGACCAAGCGGTTAATATGGTATGGGCATGTACAACGTATGCCTGAAAACCGCTGGCCTAAGAAAATTTTAAATTGGATTCCTCCAGAAATATTGAAAAGGGGAAGACCTCCAAGGAACTGGAGACAAGATATAAAAGAGACAATGGTAGCAAGAGGTCTCCAAGAAGAGGAATGGCGTGATAGACACGCCTGGCGAATAGGAAGCGAGAGACGGCCCCGGCCGTAGATATAAACTCGCATATATATATATATATATATATATATATATATATATAGGTAACGCTCTTATTCTATTAGGTCGAATAAACTCTGTCTTAGTTTCTACAACATTCGCTTCATAATTTTGATAGCTCACTGTTGCAGGTTTTTAGAATTACAATTTTCATTGCTTATTTCTCCACTTTCATTTATAGCGCTTTTTTAACGCTTTCTTTTACACTGTCATTTTTATGTTTTTCTAGTTGAAATGATGTTGATGGTTCTGCAGAATTGACATCATCTCTTCGTTCCTTATCTTTCTTGATGTTTACCCTGTTCCTTTGGTAAAGTTTATTGTTACCATCAACGATATAAGATCTACCAGACACCTTTTCTTGAATCTTTGCTAGTGTCCATAATTTATGCATATCAGGACGTAGTTGAACGTTGACTTTATCTCCTACTTGCAGTTCGTTTGATTTCGTTTTCATTTGCTCACATGTTATCCTTGACATTCCATTCGTAACTCCTATTGTTTAATATTGCTATGATATAAAAAATGATAAAAAGAATACATTTTTTAAAAAGGTTGAATCAATTTTAAAACTGGCCAAGATTGGTATAATAATTTTAAAATATGCAAGTCGTTTGAATTGTCAAAAATCAATTATTGTTCATATGAGATGCACTGCAGAATGTTATAAAGTATTGGAATATAACTCAATTTTATTAATGCAATGGTTATTTAAGTTTCTGGAAAGTGTATAAATAGTTATAACCTAAAAAATGATTTATGTCAACACATTTAACTAATTTGATTTATTTAAATAATTAATAAGATTTTTCAAAGAGAGTGCTGAGATAAGTAAAAAGGGGTTGTTTATGTTTGAGATAGAAAGAAGGCGGATATAATAAAAATGAGAAAGATATGTCAGATTAAATAATTATCCAGAATTAATTGCATAATAGATAAACTCTGGGTATAACATAATTTAAAAGGTGTTAAAAGTGTTTATCAGTGCGTGATAACATTGTGGAGAAAATATCAATCAACTAGAAGAACATTGTTACAACAGTAGCAAAATCCGGAACAGTCAAGGCTGAAGGATGCAGACGAGACACCACTATTGATAAAGCAGATCAAAGGGATACTTCAAGGTTGAAGGATACAGAAAACACACAACTATTGATAAAGCAGAGTGAGTTGAAAATTGAAATTATATTATCAGTACTGAGCGACGAACAATATTAACTAAAGAGGAAATTTAAAAAGGCCAATAGAAAGAGAATTTAAAAGCATGCAAATTAGATAAGATTCATTTAATAATAGATTTGTAAACTTGAAGTTTAGAAATGATAATTAATTTTGGAATTGTAAATAAAATAAATTTGTTTTAAATTGTTTAAACGTCCGTAAATTAATTAAACATGAACAATCACTTACAAATTGGAATAATGGATAACTAAGTTAAACAAGATGTCATTCAAAGGTTGAAATTGAACTATTGACATAATACAAACAATATTTTTCAAAATAATTCAATTCGTTAACATACTTTAAAATAGATTGCAGTGCATAATTAAATATTAAGCAACAGTTACTCTGCAGATAAAGAAATATTAGAGCTAGTCGAGGTTATTATTAATACATGCAAAAGATATCTACAACAAGGTAAGTTTTATATTGATTGAACATTTTTAATAAGTAAATAATAAAGTCACAACACCTTCGTACGTAGCAATATCTAGTCAGATGGTATCGCTTTTGACTTAAATATCTTCAGTCAGGTTTAGATATGGTGGCAGCAGTCCTGCTGTCAACAACTATTAGAGAACTCTTAAAGAGGTTGACGCTAGAATGATGGTGTCGTCCGCATACCGAAGGTTACAGATCTTCCTTGCAGTTATGGATACACCTCCACTCCAATTTTCTATTGCCTTCATCCGTCCCCCATAGATTATAATAGCTATTTATGCAACAAGTGCTGAAAGTTGATGTTTATGCACGAGACATGAAAATTATGAAACGAAGCCGAAGGCTGAGTTTCATAACATGTCGAGTGCAATAACACTTTTAGCACGAGTTTGCATACAATATTTTTTCTACGACCTTAAATTTTCTGTTATTAAACCATAAATGTCGATTTAACAAAGTTTTGCATTTATGACAGTTCTAATTTATGTCATAATAAAGAGATGGCCTTGACGCTCAGGTTAATGTTTGTGGAGCCAGTACTGCCAAAGTCAGTTCTCAAAGGTAATTATAATAGTACACATGTGACTTTATTCATTACATAACGGTTTAATTATATAAAAACACTTTTTAGACGACCACATATGAAAGTAACATTATCGCGACAGCAGCCTACTACAGAAAGTTGACAATTTCATACACTAGCACGATATTATATCGTACTAGTTATATCGTAAGGGCACAAAGTTATCCAAATCACAACCTGCTTAATTGTGTGACAAACGTCACTTTGACGTTTGTCACACAATTCAGCAGACCGTGATTCAAATAATCCAGACGCCCTCGTTTGTCTAATCAACACTCGCACGATATTTGCTACTTTCGATGCTTTTAATGAAAATAAGGAGTTTTTTGCACAATGCCACGTTAAAATAGCGTTACGATAGCGTTACGCTAAATTTGAAAAATTTGATTTTGATTGGTTATATCGTTGACCTCGCTAGGTAACATAAGCTTTAGCGGGCCTCTATTTTAGCGTAACGAAATTGAAAAAACTCCCAAATAACTATTACCTCTAACGCTAGCGAGTCGTGCTTTTAAACTCGTTCCACATGTTTTAAAGGCGTACTTATATGCTAGTATCATAATATACTATTGTGGCAAGCCAATGCTTGTCTGATATTGTTGCTGATTGGTGAAGTAGAAATAAAAAATAAGTAAGTGTAAAAGGGGGGTTTCCACTCATGCATTTCCATGCAGCAACTTTTGATGCAGCATCACCAACAAAATGCAGCAATTTTTAATGCATGGCATTAAAAAATGCATGACCATTTACATTTATGCAGCTTTGTGCTTTTAGTGATTAAATGTATATAGGGAATTTCACTTCTGACAACCCCAAGTTATTTAACCAACAATATAACTTAAACTAACCTATGATTTAACCTCAACTTGTGCTGTGGTTTGTGTCAAAAATCAGAATTCTGAACGTTATTTATATTATTGTTTTAAAATGGATCCAGAAGAAGCACTTCTCCTTATAACAATTAGTGCAGCCACATTACTGGTGCCCACCACAAGAAGGTGGTGGATTAGGGCGTGGTTACGCAATAGAAGTAGAGGCAATTTACATCTAGTACATAACGAACTTATTTAGCAGGATGTAGAAAGTTTCTCAAACTTCTTACGTATGGATGAAGCCACTTTTAATACGTTATTGCAAATGGTTAGGCTAAAATACTGAGCGCCAACACAAAATTAACAGTTGGTAACGTAAAATTTACTGGAAATTCTCCAGAAATGCACACTTACAACAGTATGGGCATGATGTATAACGCATACTGCCAATTTGTAAACTACTATATGAAATACAGTTTGCTGTGTAAAATACTTCCTATGGCAACATTTTGTTTCAAATAAAAATCAAATTTGTTTACTATACAAACGAATTGAAATGGAAACTTTATATTTTCTTTTACTTCAAATTTGAAACATTTAAGTATCTCAAAGCTATTCCCTGTAAGTACCTTCAAATCTTAAGTAATTGTGCCTGTAGATTTTTTTAGGAAAAAAGCCGAACACTGTTTTATATTTTTGTAGGTAGATTTTCCAATCAGTCACATTAGATAAGAATGCCTCGAAAAAGCAAAAGCCAGCCCTTTTTTCTGAACAGAGTCTTGAAAGCTATTGCCGATTTGAAAGACAACCATGGCTCAACTGCCCGTAAAATTGTTAACCAAGTAGAAACGACTCTAAGAACATCTTCGCGACTAAAATCAAAATCAAAGTCACAAAATTTGGTTGTTCATATACGGCGAGCACTGACATACGGAGTCGAAAATGGTCTTCTTAAACTACGAGCGGGAAGATATAAAGTTGATTCCGAGAATAGTTTTTCTAGGAAAGCCAATAAATCACTCGATGATGAGGACGACAATACATCAAGTAGAAAAGAAAACCCAGGGCCGTATTTAAGATCTAGAAATAGGACGTCCCACTCTAGCACAGCCACTACTACTGCCAGCAGTAGAAGCTCTTACACGACGGATGCTTCAAGTACTCCTTCGACGTCCAGGTCAAGAACGCGACACAGACGACATAAACGTAAATCATCGCGGCAGAAGAGGGGAAAGAGAGGAAAGAGTAAAAACAAGAACGGTCGTAGGCATTGCAGCAATGCCAATAACGACCCAGAACCGGATTCTAGAGATTCTAGAGATGGAACGCATCCAGAACCTCAGCCAGAACCGGAACCAGTTCCTGAATATAATCCCTCTGAACTCGAAAGCAGACCATCAGGATCGTCTAGTCGTCACAGGAAGAGACGGTCGAGACATAACGTCGAAGGTAAGGTTTTAGTTAATATTACTGTCTTCCATTTTTAATCACTAACGTTTTAGATGAGAATCACGACGTAGAAATGACATCTGTTAATTGCGATAACGAAGACTGTCTGTGCAACATCAAGCAGCAACAGTCTAGCCACCACGGCCGTGAAGAAGGCCTATCAGATGATTATATAAATTAACGTAAAAGTTTGAACAAAATTATAACCCTATACTTGTATCGATGCTTTTTCAATATTATTTTGTCTTACCTGACCTGTAATTATTATACTCGTTTTTATAAAACGTAATTTTTGTAGAAATAAAATACCTACGAATAGTTAAGTATATTATCCATTTACTTGACACCCGCCCTGTCAAAGTGATATTATGTTGGCACCACTGCTGTTTTTCACATTTTAACAATGTACAGTCTAATAAAAAACATTATTTTAGAAGTATAGTCAAGACGTTTTTTATTTATTTGGCAATGACAGTGCGGATGTCAAGTAAATGGGTAATAGACACAACTTGCGTTGTTACCGTCTAGGGTGTTGCCTTGATGTCATTTTGACACATTTTTCCTTAAAGGGTCGGAGAAGATCACCATCCCCGCTCACTTTAAAGTACAGTATGATCGTAAACTTTTAACCTCTAGGGGGCTGTAGAATTATTTGGTCAAAAAATTTTGTTGGCAGTTGTGGTAGTAA
The DNA here is from genome assembly GCA_940337035.1 of Agriotes lineatus. Lineage (NCBI taxonomy): Eukaryota > Metazoa > Arthropoda > Insecta > Coleoptera > Elateridae > Agriotes > Agriotes lineatus. The sequence goes on along the minus strand of CALNHX010001150.1, from coordinate 241,527 downwards.
AAGTCACATTGGCATTTTATATCTGTCAGTTTAAGGTTATGTCAGGATTGTCATTTCAACAAATACAAACGTTCTTGTTGAATACATTAAAATGTTAGTAACAAAAACAACTACAGCTATTCAAAGTGATTTGCTGCATTTTCCATACACAGCACCACCTAGTGCTCGTCATTAAACATCCTGGAAAAGTTAAGTTTACCTGTCAAAATTGTGTAGGTTATATTATTAAGTAGCTTTACTCATCACTGCCAACATAAATTCAATTTTTTTAAAATCCACAGTCCTCTAGAGCAGTGCTTCTCAAACTATTTAATGTGGCGGACCGGTATTATTCTTACTAATGTATGACGGACCGCTACATTTATTAACAAATGAATTATAAGTATTTTATTCATATTGTAAAAAAACTACATATAAACATCAACAGTTCAACCAGCTTCGTACAACGCTGCCTTAATGTGCTAAATGGGCTTGCTTATTCTTGGTTTAATTTCTCTATCCGTTGTTCAATTGATGACAGCGCTACGCAAAATGGGGGATGAATGTTCATACTATTCCTATATATTTTAATTTTTTTGAAAAGCTAATCTCATTGAGGTAAGTGGTGACGAAGAGAAGAAGTTTTTTCAAGGCAATATCGGAGATCGGGATAATATGGTCTCGCTTTTATCCAAAAAGGTAAGTCACCTGTAAGTGGAACGAATGGATTACGGACCCATACATTTTCTTTGCACAGATCTTCTTCTGTTGGGAAATAAAACTCGAACGTTCTGTCAAGTTAATCAAGTGTTCGCTGGTGAAATTTCTTAGAAATGTAAAATCAAGCTCTTCTCCTTTATCGTCGATGTATGCTGAAAAGGTGTGAAATATATTGTAACAACTTCTTGATTTCGATTTCCATGCTTCTAGTTTTCGTTTCTGTGCATCAATCTTGTCTGTAATAGTGAAACAAGGGTCATCATTCCCTCCATCGAGGCGTTGAGATCATTGAAGATGGAAAAAATGTCAGCTAAATAGGCAAGCTTGGCTATCCAACTTACCTCGAGGAAAAGTTGCGCTCAATTTGTTTTTTTTTGCTTTGAAGAAACTCCACCAGTTGCGTCCGAAGCTCGAATACTCTTGAGAACACTTTCCCCCTTGATAACCAACACACTTCAGCATGTAATAAGAGCTACCTATGATTAGCCCCCATTTCATCGTATCACGGACCGGCACCGGTCCGCGGACCACCACTTTGGGAAGCACTGCTCTAGAGGTTAAAAGTTTTCGATCATACGGTACTTTTGAATAAGACATACTTTTCCCTTTGTTCAGTTTTAGGAGCAATAACTAAATACTTTACACTGCTAAATTAGAGGTTATATTTTATTGCGATTCTCGCAGATTGATGTACCATAGAAAAGATTACTTTAGTATACAGGGTGAATTCTAAATGGCAGACAATAGACATAGCATCCGATTATTAGGAGTTTTAGGAGCAATAACTATAGTATTTAACATTACTAGCTTGGGAAGAAGGTTTTTACTGGCGAATAGAAGGATATGACTGGCGAGCCGCAGGCGAGCCAGTCACCTTCTTGAGCCAGTAAAACCTGTTACCTTGCGTGTATTGTTGAATATTTTATTTGTTCCTCACTTGTAAATAACTAGAAATTTACCATTTATTCAAGATGTCAAACTGACAAACAACTACATTCATCAATATGACACATACTAAGGAAGACAACTCTGGCTTTGCACGCTATCGTTTATCTATGAGCACGCTTGTAAAACTGACAGTTACCTTGTAAAGATTTTATTTGTTCCTCACTTGTAAACATCAATTTATCAAGTCGCTGTATTCACCTTGAAAATGTTTCTTAACTGGCTAGCCTGTAGGGTCGGGTGGGCCACGTTGGGACAAAATTTACAAAAATATATTTTTTAATTTCGTTTACTGAGATATACGCTTAAATTTTTTACCACATGTTCAACATATCTTTTTTAAACTAATGGTAAATTTGAAACTTTCTAGCTTTTGTCTAACTATGTTCTATATCCAGTGTGTCTCACGTAAGGATCAACTATTGCTTCGGCCCGATCGAGAATTGTGATTGGTCAGAAGTGAAACAATCATTGAATTATTCCGTTGTCACAACTGTGCTTTAGTTTCTAATTGCTTTAAAATTTGCTGTCCCAATACAAATTTTATTAATATTCATTGGACTGGAAAATTTTCCTGTTGTTATCAAAACTGCTGTCTGTTGGTAGTTGGTATGCCTAGAATTCGTTCACTAATCTTACTTTCTAATTTTTATGCGCGCGCAGTAAATTTGGCACTGTCAAATTTGCCTGTTTAACTTTCTATCGAGAGATCCAAAAAAAACTGTTCCTCAGCAGGCTGTGGAATGAAAAGTCACGTCTTTACTTGTGTCACCTGGAATCCACTACATAAAATCGTTGGTCTCTTTGTATCTTTGTTCGCTAGCTCCTCCGACGATACTGGACCGATTAAGTTGTATGATGGCTTAAAATATCGCTAATTGTTAGACTTAGATCGTAGGCCGGTTTTTATTTTCAAAAAAGGTTTTAATTAGATTGTATAATTAGCAAAACTAAGCGCAGTTTACGTGATTTATTATATAGCACTACAACAGCGCGACATTCAACAAAGTCCCATGGCTCTGTGGTAGAATGTTCGCCTGCCACGCGGGCGGCCCAGGTACGATTCCCGACCGATGCATATTTTTTTTAAAATTTATATTAATGAATCTCTCCTAAATTTGCGAACCGAAGCGTAACTCGGGTGATTCACTAGTTAAATAATAATGAAAAGTCATTTTAGGAGCAGAAATCTTTTATTGAGCAACGACAAAACTGAACTCTTTGAATAATCCTGTTAAAAGCTCCTGAACGGAAATAAATCGGTAAGGATGCAGATGCAAATCTTGTCTTGTGTTGCTCAATAAAAGATTTCTGCTCCTAAAAAGGACGTTTCATTATTATTTAACTAGTGAATCACCAGAGTTACGGTTCCGTTCGCAAATTTAGGAGAGATTCATTAATATAAATTTTAAAAAAATATGCATCGGCCGGGAATCGTACCTGGGCCGCCCGCGTGGCAGGGGAACATTCTACCACAGAGCCACGGGACTTTGTTGAATGTCGCGCTGTTGTAGTGCTATATAATAAATCACGTGGACTACGCTTAGTTTTACTAATTACACAATCTAATTAAAACCTTTTTTGAAAATAAAAACCGGCCTACGATCTAAGTCTAACAATTAGCGATATTTTAAGCCATCATACAACTTAATCGGTCCAGTATCGTCGGAGGAGCTAGCGAACAAAGATACAAAGAGACCAACGATTTTATGTAGTGGATTCCAGCTGACACAAGTGAAGACGTGACTTTTCATTCCACAGCCTGCTGAGGAACAGTTTTTTTTGGATCTCTCGATATAAATAAATAGAGGAGATAAGTTTCGCCTTATTTGTATACATTTTATTTAAAAACAGCCATTTTCAAGAATAACACCACACTTGGTGAATTTATTTGGTAAGAATTCATATTGCTACATCTTATTTTTTAATAATAATTGTAGCACTACCTTGCTACTTTTAGGTTAAGCTGAAAAGATGGTTTTCTCTGATGAAGGCAATAAGTTTATCGTAAAGGCTGATTTTTATTCTGGAGAACGTGATAAAAATTGTGTTTGGATATATTCATCTCCATCTTGTTATCAACAATTTGAAAAACAGTTCCCCAAAGTCATAGTGCCACGTTCCGTGGAACAGGTAGTAACGGCAAATGTACAGGGACAACACCTAATCTGTGATCACTGAAGACATTTTGCAAGATATTTAAGATCCAATAACCACGAGTCCTAATAAATCTTTAACACATTTGTCAGCTCCAACAGGTAAAGTGTCATGTAATGGTGTTCTTTAATAATTAAATTATTGTACATTAATTTTTTGTAGGCGTTTTGTACAGATCCTGTCCTGTTAAAAAGGTGTGCAAAAAATGCTGCATATTATGCACCATTAGATGATTTCCGCTACACAAGAGCACTATTGTGATTGCAGTAAATACCATCAGAACAAGAATATTGGCTAATGTGTTTAACGAAAAAACGTAGGGTTAACATGTATTTAGAACATGATCGAAGGCATTTTGAGGAATTTCTGTGAAAAATAATTATGTAGATGCTGAAATTATTAGTTTACTAACAAATTTACATGTTTTTTTGAATGTTACTTGAATACGTATGCCATTGTAATTAAGCAGGGTGCCTGACATGTAGTAAACGGACACACGAGAGAGGTTAAGTATTTATGTATAACTGTAAAAAATGTAATTTATAATAAAAAGTTTTGTCTTGTATTCTGTGGTTTTGTTCAAGAATTTGTTAATTTAAAGTAAGACAAACAATGGTATATCGAAAAACTAGTTTTAAAATAAAATAATGGAAAGAAATTACAAATATGTTTTATGAATTTTATAACAGAAAACAGAGATTCACTAATTAATTAAATGCTCAACTGTGTTTCCATTCACTACTAAACAGTGACTTAGTCTGTCGTAAAAGTTGCGACGGACATTATTTAACATTTGAGGTGTTATATTAAAAACATACTTCTGCAATAGAGTCTTTAAGGGAATCTAAATTTGCATTACGTCACGAGCTATAAATTTTTGACACATCCAGTTTCTCGGAATCGTTTTACAATTCGCGCTACTGTGTCCTTGGAAGGAATTGGCCGATCATTGTAGTGCACACTAAAAAGATCTGAAGTTCTTCTCAAGCTGTTACCGGCTAAATTCCAACTATTTGGATTTTTTCGTCTGTAGTGTAAACATTCATTGTAGGTAAATGTATCACTTAATATAAATAATCAACTACGTGGATAACTTTAAAATTGCTTGATTTTATTATTCTACACAAATTTGCTTAAATAGCTCAAATAACTTTAATTAGGTATTTGACAGAATTAATATTTTCTTTTGTTTTGCCTAATTAAACAGCATCTACAGAACATAGCAGTAGAAGTGGGGACACCACTAATTGGATTATGTCAAAGGTCAACGCGAATTAAATTGATTGACCTAATTAAATCCGCGAATTAAATCCGCGGATTGACCTAATTAATTTCGCGGTTTGATCTAATTAATCACATATGAAGTTTGATATGTAATTTACATATGTGCTACTGATTAAATTACGCATTAGATTTTTTATTTTGCTTCTGGAATTACGCGTCGGACTTCGGCGGCCATCTTGGATTTCTGGCGGGAATATTTGAAATTTGAATTTTTACCGATTTTTTTCTAAGTTCCATTATTTGAATTTTAAACTTCCCGGGTGTCAGCAGCCACCTTGGTTTTCTGCGCGCGCACCTCTCGCTGTAGTCGTTTTTAATTTTGAATTTTCGCGGAAATATTTGAAATTCAAACTGGTGGATCTATCTCGCTCTTCGAAGCTGCTGTCTCTCTCTTGCATTCACTCGCGGAAATATTTAAATTTAAAAAAAGCTATTTGCGTCGGACCCGAGTGGGAATCGAACCCTCTACGTTTGCATACACATTGGGCTCACATCGATCGATGCCTCTAGACCACGGAGCGGTACGGGATTTAAAGGGTTTGAACGAAACGCCATTTCGCAGCTCTACAGTCACGCCGCTCGAATTTTAAACAACTTATTTTTTCGAAAATTTAAATTTTAAGAACTGAAATGTGCAACTTGATGTGATTAAAGGTATATGCATTTTTTTAAAATTGATTTCGCCCCGTGATTTCACTAGAATTAATTATTTTACTCTCTTATATAAATACGCGTATTCTGTCCGTTAAGAATGGTTTTATCGCCTAGTATATAGCTGGAAATTTCCTATCGAGTTGTTGATCAATTAAATTAATCGTTTTAGTGTTTAAAAATTATTTATAAGACAGGCGAAAATTTTAAAGCTATGCGGAAAAGAGGCAAGTTCTATCGTAAAATATACGGGCTACAAATTTGAGTTTAGCGGTTATTATCCATTTTCATATTTGAAATGCCAGAACATGACGAATTTTCGGTTGTATAAAGAGGTTTTCGCGCTAGTATTTGAATGGGTTAAATTACGCGATTTTCTCTAAGTTCTCTTTTTAAAACAGGTCGAGACTACGAATCGTTTCCTGGAAAACATACTGCATCGTGTAACGGTATTCGTTAATTATTCAAAATGTTTTATTGCAGCCTTGTCTAATACAAGGGGGGGGAAAATAGCCCTTACGCCTTTGTACTTGTTTATAATTATACGTGTTTTATAAATTTTGACCGCATAGCGAAATCATAATTACGCGTCGGCTATTTTTAAACTTTAGAGCTAATATATGAGTGACTTAACAAATATTTGTCCGTTAGAAATTGCAGTACAGGTCTCGGCATGTCATTATGTGTAATTAGAAAAACACGTCATAGTCTCATATAGGTAAGAAAGGGGGGTTGCGTTGCTTTCAGATACCGTGTTTCGGCTACTTTTCAGGAATTTTTAAAATATTGCCATCGAACAGCGGAATAATTCTAGAACGAATCGGAGTTTTTATTTGTATAAAATGGCGGTCCGATAGCTCTGTAATTTTAAAAACAATATAAAGTTACATTTTTTAATGTCTCCTTTGTAGCTGTTTGATTTTTGTGTGTTGTTAATATGCGTACAATTTCTAAACAAGGCCTCGATCTGATATTTCACGTCAAAAATTACAGTAAATGTTCATATAGGTAAGAAAGGGGGGTTGCGTTGCTTTCAGATACCGTGTTTCGGCTACTTTTCAGGAATTTTTAAAATATTGCCCATCGAACAGCGGAATAATTCTAGAACGAATCGGAGTTTTTATTTGTATAAAATGGCGGTCCGATAGCTCTGTAATTTTAAAAACAATATAAAGTTACATTTTTTAATGTCTCCTTTGTAGCTGTTTGATTTTTGTGTGTTGTTAATATGCGTACAATTTCTAAACAAGGCCTCGATCTGATATTTCACGTCAAAAATTACAGTAAATGTTCATATAGGTAAGAAAGGGGGGTTGCGTTGCTTTCAGATACCGTGTTTCGGCTACTTTTCAGGAATTTTTAAAATATTGCCCATCGAACAGCGGAATAATTCTAGAACGAATCGGAGTTTTTATTTGTATAAAATGGCGGTCCGAACACGACGCTGCACAAAACCTGGATTTATCGAAATTTTAAAATAATATAGCTCTGTAATTTTAAAAACAATATAAAGTTACATTTTTTAATGTCTCCTTTGTAGCTGTTTGATTTTTGTGTGTTGTTAATATGCGTGCAATTTCTAAACAAGGCCTCGATCTGATATTTCACGTCAAAAATTACAGTAAATGTTCAAAGACAGAAATAAATAATTTATAAGATGCTAGACTATTATAGCTTTCTCTTTCAAAGTTTTGACGTCATTGCATAGCGGGCTGTAAATTACCCGAGTCTTATTGTATAAGAATGGCGTTCAGTCGTGCGGGAATTGTACACATTGAAAAATTTCGGCATAAACTGTTTCTTCACACCACGGGGCTCTTCTCAGTGCATCGTTTAGAAAACGCCTGCCAGAACCTGTATGTTTACACGGATTGCTTTGGACCTCGGTGCATTTTCAAACAAAGAACCAGATTCTAGAAATTCATCGAGTTACAAATTTGAGTTTAATATATTCCTGACATACTTCTGTTGTGCCCTCGCCCATATAAAATAAGACATACGCATTAAATAAATGTTTTTATTGTATAAGAATGGTTGTCCTCCATAAATTTGAATAAAAACAGACAATTTCGTTGAAAAAAAATAGCTTTTCAATATCGTTTGCAAATAAGACAAGGGATACTTGTAAAAATATAAGTCAAACCATTTTTTCTTGTAAAAAATTTACGAAAAGACGTAAGTGTTGGCGACAAATGAAAATAAATTTGAATAAAAACACGCAAAAATTACGAAAAGACGTATGTGTTGGCGACAAATTAAAATAAATTTGAATAAAAACGCACAATTTCGTTGAAAATCTTTACAAAGCGACTTTATAGTACCGAAAAAATGATGTAAAAAAGTTTTAAGAGTTATTTCTAAGCATAATTTTGCAAACGTTTAACAAATAAACCGCATTTTTTTTTAAAGTACATCACACAATTATGAAATCGTAGTTCAATTTATATAAATTTTCGATACTTTGTATGTGAAAAATAGCTTCAATTACTAATATATGAATAAAATCATGCAATTTCCAAAGCATTTCGTTTAAAATTTTAGAAAATCGACAGCATCTCCCATGAAAATTTATAAAAATCGGCATCTTGTCACATTAAATTCTGCAAAAACGACAAAAAACAATATTTTTATACAACTTTCACTGAAAAATAGTAAAATTTTACGAAAATACGTCTGTGTTAACGACAAATGAAAATAAATTTGAATAGAAACACGCAAAAATTACGAAAAGACGTATGTGTTGACCCCAAAAGTAAATAATTTTGCAAATGTTTTACACTTTTTATAAAATGCACCGCTCAAAATTAAAAGAAATAGCAATTTCATTGAAAAAATCTACTACCACAATCATTTCGATAAACAAAATTCAAAAAATCTTATACTTTTGACGGAAATATATGTATGTTGACCACAAATTAACATAATTTTTAAATAAAAACGCGCAATTCGTTGAAAAAAATATTCTGACACCACCAAAACACGCAATTTCATTGAAAAATATATATATGTTGTCCACAAATTAACATAAATTTGAATAAAAACACGTAATTTTGTTGAAAAAATGTTCTGGCCCCGTCATTTCACTTAAAATTTTACAAAACTGCCATCATAACACTTGAAATTATACAAAATATATGTATGTTTATCACAAATTAACATAAACCTGAATAAAACACACAATTTCGTTGAAAAATTTGCAAATGTTTTACACTTTTTATAAAATGTGTCGCTCAAAATTAAAAGAAATCACAATTTTTAAATTATATCACGCCATTATGAAATCGTAGATTGATTTTTTTTGAAATTTTACACTTTGTAACTGTAAAATAACTTCAAATACTAATATTTTAGCTTTAGATTTTGTAATTATTGCAGATTCGTGAAAAACAAAAGCAGAGTAGAAATAAAAAACACAAACACTTTGTAATAAACAAATATATTGTTCT